>JAPMNZ010914489.1:0-13796 GCA_029875035.1 Pomatoschistus microps
ATATATATATATACATATATACAGATACTACATACACACATACCATGGCATGGTTTATATGTATATTTTGGGCTGACGAAATCCTGGCCACACAATGTGATAGGTGCGACCTCCATGAGTTGGAGCGTTCCATAAAAATGAAAATAGGCCTGGGCACAATGACTGGATTAACAATGTTATTCAGGTAATATGGACTTGTCCCTAGTCATAACAGGATAACACCAGTGATTCACAGGTCAGTGGTCAGAAAATCCTCAAAAAATACCCGAAATGTTGCACAAATAATATATGAGGCCACTGTACTTGTGTCCTTGTGGTTTGTTCTGTCCTGTGGCTGCCCTCCATTTTCACGATATCATCACATAAATGTCCCATCTCTAATTTGAGCTGGCCATCAATGCCGTGAATGAGGCTTAAGCCAGAGCAGTCAGTGCATGACTGGGATGATAAGATGTTAACAGCGGGTGTAATTAAGTCACTGGCTCTAGTCCAAATTCTTGTGACTTTGATAATAAAGGCAACCAGGAAGTAAACAAAAGAATGGTGAAGTTATGACAGAAAATATGTTTCACCATCACCAGGGAAGTAATTATAGCCTGAGTCAAGTCATTTAACTCCTCTGTCATAAATCCGGCTGCTGCAATGCAATCATCATAAGACTTCTGATGACTGATTTGGGTAAAACCATATTCAATCACAGTTAAGCCTACTGCAAGTTGCTGCGAGTCCAAAATAACTGAACCATGATACGATGAGTACGGACAGCCATATTCTGCGTATAAACAACAATCAGTTATGAGGAATATTAGTCACAAGTAATAGAGATAGATGAGGCAGAGCAAAACTGTGTAGAATCCTTCAAATAATGTTATTTTGTGTGCAAGCCAAAAACTTGAAAGTCCCATCATATACATTTGGCTGAAGATGCTAACACAATGAGTGTTTGAACTGTGTTAAATTGACATTAAAGAGAACCTTTCAATCCAATCCAATCCAAAACATGCATAAAGAAGAATGCTATTTAGGCAGGAACAAGCCTGGCAAAAGATCTAACCACATAACTCTGAAATATATAGAACCAGTCCCTCATATACGATTGTCACAGTTTAAGGATGGATTGAATATAGCATTAAAAACTGTATTTTGGTTCCAAGGAAAACCTTGATTGTTTTACACTATTAGGATCAATAAGTTTCCAAAATCATTCTCAAAATGCAACATTTTGTCATGCAACATCTATTCATTTAGTATTGATAAAGGCTTTATTGAGTATCTTCAATACTAATTTCCGATTTCTACTGTGATTTCTGATACTTTTGACAGCCATAGAGAACTTGGGATAGACACCCATTCCACAATGGTCCCAGATTGGGGGAATCAGGTTAGTTTTCAAAGCTGTTCCGCATTAACCTGAAGACAAAAAATAAAAGCTGTTAATAAATCTTCAATATTTTACAACTGTAACACATAGATAAATCTGGCCTTGGTTGGAAATACAAAGCCGCCCTACTCTGCTGCATGCTCCCGGCTGTATGACCACAGAGCCGCCCTTCATCACGGTCGTGTGGGATGTGACATGCTGTGACACCCTGCAGGTTGGTCAAGCAACAACAATCCATACAAAATCAATAGCCTGTAGTATGCATTAGATTATTGTGAAGCATCTCTTGAGACCAATCAATTTTAAATAGTGACTTTAGCTCCTCAACGGAGAAAGAAGGAGATCATCTTAATGTAAAACATACTTTATAGAGAGGATTGAGAACATCTCTTGCATGGAAATATTAGCTTTACTCAATGTTGTGTTAAAGACACTTCCAACTTTCAAATGGAGTCTTGAGTCTAAAGTCACTACATTAGCACCAATGATAAACAGGATGCACACATCACCTGGCCTGTGTATTAGAAAAATAGTGTTTTTGCTGTCTAAATTTGTGTTCAAACTGAAGACAAAACAACAAAAAGTGTAGGGTTCAAGGGTTGTTATTGGTTTGTATAAATTACCATTTTCTTCTGCAGTGAAATAGTGGAGCCTCTGAAGCCTTTGTGTTATAAAGTTGCCATAATCATTTGAGAGTAAAGTGTAATCTTTTTTCTGTTATGTTTATGTTGCTACATGAAGCTGGTGTGATATAATTGTTTTAATAAAAGCAACAATTGCATCACTTAATTGATGTAATTGTTGCATTTACAAAAGATTGAGAACATGCTTCAATTGAAAAATATCAAGCATCTATGCTGGGCCTGTTGCCCGATGCATGTATTCACTTTTTTATGCAATTTAAAATGAAAAACTACATGAATGAGAACTAATGTGGGGAGTATGGGGAGTAATGAGAGTTGCAACAGAGCGACAGTGACAGATGTAGCCCAATGAGAAAGGCATCCAGGGCACGGAGGGAGAACAAACACATAGACTGCACTCTCATCCAAGTACGTTTTAAAATTGAATAAGCAAAGCAGTATTTATTTATAAGTGCAATGTGGATTTTCCAGCTCACTGCATTTGTATAGCGGCTGTTTACATGGACGAGTGTGTACTTTAGTCTGCTGATTGGTCTTATGTGCCTAATATTTTGGATTGGATTTAGCTTTTATAAAATGCGGTAGTTAGCTGTGAAAAAACTACACCCAACTAAAGTCAGCGAGAAGTATGTTTATTAACACTGTGCAGTTTTAACTCCAATCTAGCATTGAGATCATATAATTCCTTTGGTACTAAGGTAGCTTGGAAAGATAATACGACGTCTTTGACAGCCAACTCCTGGTCATTCGAACCGGGGCCAAGAATCCTTAAGTTTGATAAATGACCAGATCTCTCAATATGTCCTGGTCACTTGACATTGTAGTGCTAAAATGTAAACAAACTGAAATGTATATAAGTCCCCGTTCTGAAGCGGCACCTGCGCGCTGCACAGAGGCTCTAATGTTATACAAAAGTGGTGTGAACTGTGGGAGCTTAAATCCACTATGATCAATGAAGCCAGGACATTGCCTTGGACATGGGCATACACAGCGGCAGAACTGGGGCTAAAAACTCAGATTATTATTAGCTTTAGCCATTAGCTTTGTAGGCGACCCATACACATCACGCTAAGCAAACAACACTCAAACTCAAGCTGGTGATAAACGGTATTCTGGCAACTGTTTTGCTGGGATTCACCTAAATAAGTTTATTTTAAAGTTATGACATAATAGTTGGACTCGAAGCGGGTCAGAACATCCTGAGACCCATGTTGCAGATTCTGCCTCGTTCTCATTACTATTGGTGTGAAGTTATGTATTGTGCACGTGTGCGTATGCTGTTGTGTACAAACTACAGCAATGTGCCTCCTGTTGTTTTAACTCTGCCTTTCAGTGCTTGTTGGTTTGCGGTTATGACACAGGTTTCTAAAAGATTGTTGTTCGGGTTGTTCTTCTACATAACTGTGATCCTTCATGATCCCTTTTTCAAAATTGTCAGGGCATGGTGGAAGCAACAATATAAGTTGCACCTGTAAAAACCATTGTGTCCCTTATTAACCAATGTATTCCAAGATCCCCAAGCTCTCATGTACATTTATAATTCAAATTCTAAGACTAGGACAAAAATTCAAAAACATGGTAGAGGAAAACATTCTTAAAAACAGTGTATATTCAAATCTTTAGGTAACTTTAAGTCTACGTTTTTAAAGGACAAGACATTTTACAGTTTTGTTTTTACATTCTCACTTGCCATCTGCTGTGTTATTTTTAAAGAGGTTTTTAGCAAATAGACCCTGTTTCCCCAATGCCAATGTATGTGAGTGATGAGCAACTTGTTAGAACACATTACGAAAATACTATATAGAAAATGTATTATATGAATGTGTGCATTAGGAGAATCGTTTTAAGCAATGAGTGTAAAATTTGCATTGGAAATAATAATATGGATATCTAAAATGGTTTTATAGATACACGATTCACTTCCCATTCAAAACTGAGGGCATTTAAAGAGAACGAGCAAATGTGATCCATATTTCCTTATTTGAAAAATCTAGATAATCATTCTATCAATCAACCATCTATTGATAACAAAAGTTCAGGCTGCATGACTTCAGCCTAAAGCCTGATTCAGTCCTCCCCCATTTCCACCCCAGCTTCCGCTTGCATATCACCGGTGGCATCGTCACCTGCCCAGATAGACCTATCACACCCTGCCAGCCTCTCCTCCCTAATCTGCATCATCTTATCTCAGCTATGTACACACTGTACTGTCCCAGCTGCCAAGATAATTGATCAGTTATAAATTTATACTCACTGGCTGCTGCTTAATTCTATTTAATGACAGAATGGCACAGAGAAGAAGGCAACGACAGATATTTCTTTCTAAGGACTATAGCCCGGAAAGATTTATGGTTAGACATAAAACATTTTCCATTCTCCTTAAAGTAAAAAGGAGTATATGAATATAGGTTGTTTATTAGTCGCCAAGCTGTTTTCACCCATAATTAGATCCTTATCTCATCAGAGTTTTAATGGATCTTAACAAAAAACTGAATTTGCTCTCTCACATATATAAGCTCACATCGAAGGGTTTAGTGATGGCATCAATGTGTGCATGAGTGCAATAGTGGGCTGTCGTGGACCACGCAAGGCTTCAGACCTTGAGAAGCACAAATTCCATTACACAATTCCCTACTTAGGTCTATGAGTGCCTGCTGGTGCATATCATAGTGTGGGCACAGTGCCAGCCAGTATCAATTTCCCTCTTCCGTTAATGATTTTTGTAAAAGGTCCACACACTCCTTATGCGCAGTAGAGCTTTAGTGAAGTCTACCTGAAACTATGCCACAGTTTCACTTCCTTGAACTTTCTTGATCAAAGTAGTATTTTCAAAACATGAACAACACATCATTAGAGGGCCAGAAGTTTACAGAGACAATGGACTGTGCTTTTACACATGCTAACAATTATTTAATGACAAAAGAAGAACTCATGACATCATTGAAATCCTGGGACCAATTCATAAAAGCTTGAAAGTACAATGTTCATCTATACAAACAATATACAGATTACATTGGACAACAGAGCCATCAAATCCCTCAAGAACGGGATATATTCTGTCTCCAAGAGATAAATGAAAATTGTCATGTTGTAACAGTGATGGAGGTAATGGGTAAAAAAGTAATAATAATATGGACACTGAAAAATGCAACATTCTCAGTGAAAAAAGTTCTTTATAGACACACTACCTGAAACGCTGCTCAGCCAGGAAAAGCGACGTCTCCAAAACCGCAATCAATAATACGGACTAAGTTTTGATAAAGATTAGACTTTCTGGAGGATCCTGTAGTCAGATGAAACAAAAGTTGAACCCTATTACCATGATTGGAGGAAAAAAGGGAGGCATGCACACTGAAGCACAACATTGTGTTTTTCTGTAGGAGGGCCGCGTGAACTCGATGGTATCAACAAAAAAGATCATAAACATCTCAAGATATCAGCAAGGAAGTTGGAGCTTGGGGGCAGATAAGACAATAATCCAAACACATTTACAAATGTGCACAAAAGGGCTCAAGGACAACAAGGCGGCACTGTGGCTAGGTGGATAGCAAGAAGGTCCTGGGTTCGAATCCCGGTCCAGAAGGTCTTTCTGAGTCAAGTTTGCATGTTCTCAACGTCTCTGCGTAGGTTTCGTCCGGGCGGTCTGGTTTCCCTTTACCACTATAAACATGCTCAATAGGTAAAATCCTCCAGCTCTGGTAGTCCAAGCACCAACAACTGGGGATGGGTTCCCGGGGCGCTGTACTACGGCGGCCACTGCTCCTGACGTAAGCCTTAGTGGCATCAGGATTGGACAAATATCCCTACGGGAACTATAAAGTGCACATTTACATTTACATTTTAACAAGGTCATGGTATTGGAGTGGCATCAGTCGAAACAGCTCTGTTAGGAGGAGTGGGCAAACTCCTTGACCTTTCAGAAACTTGTGGAAGGTTCCCAACATTTGGTACAGGCTGAACAGTTTAAAGACAATTCTAACAAATATTAAGCTTGTGCATGAAAACTTCTGACCATCTGATTATGTTATGAATGAAATGTTAATTTACTGCTAATATTTTGACATATAGCATTATTAAAACGAGTATACAACCAACTTATCTTTCATGGAAAGCTTTACTTTGATTAAAAACCAGGAAACGTGAAAAAACTCTTATTTTTTTGCGTACTTAAATATCTGGTTTCAAATGTATGTGGCTCAGATCAGTGGACAGGAAAGCCTTCTCACATGTCTATATTATTTCAGAACAATATGTATGCAATGAAATAAATGCTACAGATGCAATTTCAATGATATTTAGGTCCATAATTGTGTTTTTCTCCAGAAGACATCCAGGTACAAAAGTGTCTCAGTAGTGGATTGCTCATTGGACTCTTCTAGTCAGCAGTTGAGTTTATGTATTTAGTGGTTTATCTTATTTTGGAAGGCTCTCTGCTGCTCGCCTTGATGTGTATGTGTACGTGTTTATGTATGTGTATGTGTATGTGTATGCATCAAATTGAAATCTCCCCATTGTGGGACGAATAAAGAACCTTCTTCTTCTTCTTCTATTATCTTGTTTTGAGCGCATATATTCTCACTGCTCTGTACTGTGCATTGCAACACTGACATTTCTGTACTGTGGGATAAATATGGTTGTACTGAATGAACAAACCCTCGAATTACCCTTGACTAGTTTTAAAATTCCCTCACAGCAGAGAATCATCTAAAACAGAGGCAGTTTAAGAACAATATCAGATGTTGAACCAGCAAAAAGAGCTTCAGCTGCTACAACAGTCATACATCTAGATACAATCTGAGGCATGGCCACATCCATCTCATCATCTCTCCATCTGGCTCCCATGTATCCTGACACACTGTAATCACCATGGTAACATCTGTCACCTCTGACTGCTGGCTACATGACCCCGGGGTCACTGTAAACTTTGTGCCAATAGATTTACGACAACGACTCCTCCCTCAGCATGTCCATAGGGGCAGCCTTGCTAACTATGGAAATGGATCTTTAGATTAACTTGGTCTCAGGGACTTCAACAGGGACGGCTCATTTATCAAATCCCCGCTTACATCAACATACAAAACTGCTGGGGTCAATAAATCATGCATACACTTATAGGTCAAGTAATCGTAAGTTCAAATCACACTATTATCGGTATTAGTATTATCATCAATTGTTTACCTAGTTAAGCATGCCGTAGAAGAGTTTTCCTAAGACATAAGGTCAAGGCTGTACTTACTTACTTTCATGAGTGAGCTCCCAGGACAGACGGACAGTTTACAAGGGAGATACACAGAACTAATGGGGCGCAGTCAAAGCTCAGGGCTGCATGACCATTGGTTCTGATTTGAGACCAAGACTAGACCTGAAGATAGAGACAGGACACAGGACAACAGCAATTCTTCATTTTGCTGAAGCTCCAAAACAGTGGAATAGTCTACCTCTGTACATATGAGCAGCTACTTCATGCTGATTTTATATCTACTTTTCTTTTCATTTCTTTATAATTTTCTTTTGTGCATGTGGAGCACCCTGGCAGCCGATGTTGTTGTAAATGTACATTTTTACTTCACGCTTAGCTTTTATTCTATTTTTTTGTTTTTCACTTGTTTGCACCAAGAGCCAAAACAAATTTCTAGTTTGTAACTTAAAAGATCAAAGATAATGCCAGTGAAAGATACAATGTCAAAATATCTCAATATTCAAGCTTCTCGTTAGTACCCTTCAGATACTTTACATCAAAATAGGACACAAGGCCAAGATAAACGCTCAAAGGGTCTGATAGTTATCACCTATCAATGTCCTATTTGCAAATTTGTCTGTATGTCTTAGAAAGTACAGATTGGGGCCAGCAGCAGACAGTATCGTGCATATCAGTGCAGGTGCTGGTGCAGTAGTGGTGGAGATGGATGGAAGCAGCACAGCACTGTAATCTAAGGCACCTGGGTAAATATAGATTGTGGCTGTTCAGGGATGGGCTGCTTGACCTTCATTCATTCTATTTTTCTCTAAGGAGAAAACAATATATATATAAGCACACAAGCTAATACATGATGTAATTTTGTTTTGAGAATCATGAAATCTCATCTAATTCATAACGAGGATTTGCAGAATGACAACAGTCTCAAGCTTATTTCTTCAAACCTTTTAAGTGAGTGAGTAATTTTCCTCAATATTATGAGGATAAAGTTTTGTATGAACATTACTCTTCTTCAATACATCTAAAACATAATAGAGGAATAGGTTAATCATCTGGCCAGCTTATTGAAGCGTGCATCTATTTGCTTCGTGGTCACATTGCATTGGTGCCTGGCCTGTGAAGAACATGGACCCATGGACTCACTCCTTCACTGCATCCAAAAGATCAGAGAGTGGAGGCAAAACAACTTTCTTCAACTTAACTCAGACAAAACTGAAATGATTGTCTTTGGTTCCTAGATACAAAGAGAAAAGGTCAGATATCTAGCCACATCCAATCAGTAACTTTTTACCACTTAAACACCATTGCCAGGATCAAAAACGTAGTGTCTAAAGCAAACTTGGACAGTCTTATCCATGCATTTGTCTCCAGTGGGTTAGACATCTGTAACAACTGCAGTATATTCAAAACGCTGCAGCGCAAGTCCTGACAAGGACCAGGAAGTATGATCACATTAGTCCAGTCCTCAGGTCTCTGCACTGGCTTCCTGTGGCTCAGAGAATAGACTATAAAGCAGCTCTGCTTGTGTACAAGTCTCTCCATGGCCTCGCATCAAAGCACATCCCGGGCATGTTAGTGCCATTATGAACCAACTCAGACTCTGAGGAGCACAGGGACTGGCCTCCTGCTGGTGCCCAGAGTGAGGACTACACATGGAGGGCAGCAATTCAGATTCATGCCGAAAATTCCTGACTAAGACAGGCTTCTTCTCTGACAATGTTCAAATCAAGGTTAAACAGTTTTTCTGTGTAAACAGGGATTTTATCTTCACTCCTTTTAATTGACTGTGATTATTTATGCCTTGCCTTGTGTATGAACTGTGCTACACAAATAAACTTGCCTTGCCTTACCATGTACAGAATTCTTGAGCTTGTATTGCCATATAAATGCAGACTTGCAGAATGGGTCTTTGTCTTGGCTATTTGGGGTTAGAATCCACTAGATGACGTCAGTGGAATTGATACCCTAATGCTACCCACACCCTGGAAGTACCACACATACGCACACACCATGTGCAATCCGTAGGACCACTGGAAACAAATCTTTTCTATAAGTACTAGCCAAATGGAAAAATAAATCAACAGCAATTCTGACCATGATTACAATAAGAGTATATACAGTAAAATAATAAAAATCATCTGCTGAACTAATTATGTGTCCACTTGTCACTTATGTCAGTTTAAATCTTTTAAAATGGATCTGTGAAGCATAGTGTGCTGATGTGAACCAGATCTGGTCCAGTTAACAGACCAACAAGTGTGTACACGCCCATAAAACAACTAGGCCACACCACCACTAGTGAACATTTAGCAGGAATCCCCTGTATGTACCTCCAAAGCTATACATTGCTAAGTAGCAGAATGTAGTTGGCATGCACCTTATTCAGCAGAAAGAGCTGTGTGCTCTTTGGCTATCATAAACAACTTTACAGTAGAGCCTCTCTCATGGTATATGATCTCAGCTGGTACAGGAGCAGTCAATGACCTTTGAGTAAGAGAGATGTATGATGCTGCTGCTGAGCAACACTAACATCCAATAGAAATTCAAAAATTCAAAGGTATGCATCTACTATCTTGCCATAGTTCCCTGGTACACGTTAAATATTATCATAACATTATATCACATTCTTGCATGGATACAAGAGATAATTCTTCCATTCTCTGTCACTGTATAGCTAAGACATTCAAAGATTTGATCACAATTCATGCATTCACCAACACCATTATTCAATTATCATAAATCATGTCACTAGCTGCATGCAGTGGTGCAAGACAGCACCAGTGCCAGCCCATAAAACCTGCTCTGAAGTAATAGGAATAACTCAAGAAGAGAAAGGGAAGGAACAGAAGCTTATAAGGACTCTCGCATTTGTCCCCTTTTCACCATTTTAATCATATTAATATGGTAATAAACATAATGCAATAAAAACATATGCAGACATTGCACAATCAACTATTCCTTCCTCCATTTTAAGTCCCACTATGAAAATATCAGTACACAACAACTCATAGATGTTTGGTGGGGAAAACTGGAATTCATGACAAAGTTATATATGCAGTGAACAAAGAATGAGCTACTAACATATAGCGTCATTGTCACAAATTGTTCTAAATAGTGCAAATCAGCCTCTTTGATGTTTCCTCACTTATCTTACATTTGTCTTTCCCTGAGTCAGTCAAGCTTTGTCCACATGCACAATAAATGTGGGCAGGAATGTGGGCAGGAACGTGAACCCTACATGGCAGCTGAGATCAAAAGTGTGTTAATAAACCTGTCGTTTGCATCTCCCTACAACTGCATCACAGTAAGAACGAGTGCAGCATGAAAAAGACAGGTAGAGGGATGGGTGTCTCTAGAGACACAGTCGGCCTTACCTTGCGTCTACGGTCCCTAGATCGATTCCTCTTTTTTATCTTCTCCTCCTCCTTCTCCCTCTGCTCCTGGGCGGCGGCCTCCGCAAGGTCCTTGGTCTTGCGGAGCTGCTTGGCGGCTTGCGCCATGGTGCCGCTTTGGTGCTGGTTGTGCTACTGTCACTGTGGTTCCAGTCTCCTGTGGTGTGGGCCCCGTTTCCTCTTCCTGTGGCCCTCTCCCCTGAGCCCCCTTACTCCCTCTCCTCTGACAGCCTGCACCGCATGTGCTTCAGAGGCAGGGAGCGATGACAGAGATGCTACAGCCAGATAGCCTCCAGCACCGTCAAAGATGCTACTGCGTGTGGAGGCTGGTGCTGCTTGTGCCGCGGCTGCTACTCATACAGTCAAAATGCACTGCGCTGAATTGACTCCCCTCCCCCTTCTCTGTATCCTACCTTCCTCCGCTTGCTTCACTCTCCTCCCTCCTTCCCTGTGCCTGCACAGAGCAGTCACGCAGTGTGCTCATGACGATGGGAATTTGCTGCAGAGCTCATTCAGCAATCTCTTTTACTCATCTCTTTTTCTCATCCTCTAAATGTTTTGTTGGTTAAAACAATTACTGGAGATAGCGCTTATATAACCCGTTTATCAAAAATAGGACAACACCCTCTCAAACATCACGTCTTCCCCTCTTCTGGCCGTGGCGCCTCCCTCCTGAAAATGAAAAAGAAAAAAGAACAGTGAGTGTTTCCTTATCCTTCTGTGAAGCAGTGCCGGAGGTTCTCATCATATGTGACAAATGAGAATAACACAAACAACCAGGAGAGTGAGACTTGGCTTATGAGCTCATGTGCCATGGACAATCACCTCTTTGCATTCACTAGAGGAGCACACATGCATGTTTGATGATCTATTCAGTGCCAGAAGATAATACACATGATACATTATATTTAGATGACATTGAACACTAGAATAGTCATTAGAAGGGAATCAGAATCAGAATTGAATAGAACAATTGTTTAGCCTGTAAGAAATGCAACTCCAGAAGAGGCAATGATCAGAAGATATTTTACAGGTACACACACATTTGTCTACTGATGATAAAGTTTGAGCAAATTAGCCTTTTGTTTTTCTCCTAAATGGGCTCAGAATAGGGCCACATTTAACATCATTAGGCAGAGTGTTCCATTTACAAGTAGCCTAATGGAAGAAAGCTATACAATTAGAACTATATTAAGATGCCAGCCAGTCAAGAGCTCAATAACCAGGCATGGTAGAAGTCAACCCCCAACAGGAATCAAATGCAAGTTTGGTCAAAATGGAAAGTTTACATTAGATTATTTTAAATGCTCAAATTAAAATATTGCTATGACCTTCAAGCACATTTAGATTAGGAATTTTAACATATTAGACAAAGTACATTTAAAAATATATATGTTTTTACTGTACTATGGTGAATAATAAATAAATAAACACTTTATCCATTCCCTTAGGGAACTTTGTCCTCGGTACACTGGAGCACACTGAGGAAACCTTCGCAGACACTCCACTCTGAAAGGCCCTATTCCGACTGGGATTTAAACCCAGGATGTACTTGCTGAGAAGATCTACTCAGCCACCCCCACATTTAGAAAAAAAGTTAAAGTTAAACCAAAGTGTAGCAAGAACCGAACTCAAAGGAACTCTGCATTGTAGACGCTCTAAGCCAGGCCTGTTTTAGTGGCTCCTGAAATGATTTTAGATTATTGACTTGCAAGATTGGTGATAATGGGCTTCGTTAAAAAGTTATAGCTCAATATAAAGCTATTTTTCTCTGGAAACCAACCGTTTAATTTAATGTATTCTGAATTCTGAGTCTTATTAATCTTCAATTACATCGTATTTGGTCCAGATGTGCTTTAATCCAAACAGTAATTATAATTATAATTATTATTATTGCAAGAAACAGGAAGTCAAAGAAAAGGTATTTGCTTTGGCTCAAGGTGCAATCAAATTATAAGAGAAAAAGGTAAAGTATGTCCATGTCAAATGAAAAAGGTCAAATTACCTCCATGTAAAATATTAATATAAAATAAATTAACAACGGTGTGTAGTTTTCGCCCTCGATCAGCTCTAATATTTTAAATTCAGTCTTCGACCAAATTAAGCATGCTTCAAAGAAAGCTTTGACTTTCATGATAAATATCCTTTAACAAGTATGTCAGAGATCAGAAACATGAGTTCCTGCCTGCTTGGTTATGTTACTTCTATGCCTGTAAAGTTCTAATGTTGTGGCATCAAATCTGGAGACGGGCAGATCACTCCACTTATGTGAAGAGGTGAACTAAGTACTGCAAGTCACTGTAGACACAATGTCCTGTTTCAGCTGCCCTCACTAAAGCATTACAGAATACTTCACAGGTCATGCCATTTTGCATTTTTGTTGTTGTTTTTGTTTTCTATTCACATTTATGTCACCAAACAAAAAATGTCTTCCCGGATGAGACACTGCCCCCTAATTTGAAGTTTACAAAACAATAACTCAATATTTTTCAGCTGAGTGGGAATTAAACCGTTCACGTCGCAAATAGCCAACAAACCCTCCATTAACTTGAATGTTTTCTGAAATATTTATCTTTTGATAAAGGCTAGCAGATAACTACATTAACGACCTAACCGTCCAACTGCAAATAACGTGTTGATCTTAAATGATTGACTTTGTCTTGCTGTGTCAGAGTACCATCTGGTGGACATTGAGATTACTGCGAGGATTAGGTAGTTGTATTCCAACTTTACCTTTGTAAAGCTTATCAGAGAAATATTGCATGGAACATGTAAAATACTGTTAATGTAAAAAAAAAAGTCTTCAAATGTTTTTGTGAAGAACATAAGTAGAACATACAGGGATTGTCCAAGTTCTCTTCAAACATTCTGTCTCCAGATGATGTCTTTGGTAACACAAAACTTAATCCTCTATAAATATTCCTACTATAGCATTGTAACTCATCAATCATTTTCCAAGGCACACACACAAAACTGTGGCTTTGGTGGCTTTTAGGTATTGTCTCCAGAGGGGTCCTCTGCCTTTGACCCATCCTTCAATATCACAGGGAAATTTGGCAGGTGCAGTTGTTGATGCTCGGTTTGATCAGGACGACTTTCACTGGAAGATTTTACAAGTGTTTTGGGTGGTGGGGGATATGGGAGTGTGCAAAGGAAGCCCACCCAGACATCCGGGGGGGGGG
>JAPMNZ010914577.1:0-18642 GCA_029875035.1 Pomatoschistus microps
ACCCCCTCTCCCCACCACCCCCCACACTGACCCCCCTCATCCGTGCTGGGAAACGGGCCCTGGCCGCAGTTTTTAAACGAGCCAGGGCACAATTGCGGGAATCGAGCCTAGGCGCGAATGCCGCGGTCACATGGCACCTAAAGCCCGGATCAGACCACGAAGCGGGCCCTGGCACGATTTAACCGGGCTTTAGGCTGCGCATGTGACCGCAGCCTAAATGCTAACCTCGTGTTGTTGCACTGAATTACTATTGTTAGTAACTTATAGAATAATCTGTTTATTTGTTTGTATGGATGGATGTGTTTCTCATACGGGGATCGATAAAGTATCAATCAATCAATGTAACTGCTGTCAGTAAAAAATGTGTCTCTATAACTAGCACTTGCTCTTCTCTGGAAAATCAACTGAACCAGTCCAGAACCTTAAGAAATGAAATAAAATGAAGTGTTTAACCGCTCCACAGCCAGACCCATAATTCCAAATCTTTCCATCTTATTTAGTTTGATTGAGTGATAGATTGTGTCAAATGTTTTTTTTTTTATATATCAATAAAGATACCAACTGCATACATTTTTCTCCAGTGCATTAGTAATCTCTTCAAGGTAGTTCTTTTGGCCCTGAACTTAAATTGGCCTTTTTTTTATTATATGATGTTTGTCCATAAATGTTTTGAGTGGAGAACTGAAGAGTTTCTCTAAATGATTTTCAAAACTGAGCATAAGAGGGATTGGTCTGTAAAAAGTGGAACTACTCACATTAAAAAATAAAAGATGATTTCATAAAAAACAAAAATGAGGGATCCAAAAATGTGCATGAGCTGAGAAAGTATGCTTCCAAAACTAAAAGCAGTCAAATGTACTGCTCTGGGAGTTCTGTGTTTACAGGTCAATAGAGGATTTACTTGGTTCCTATACATTATCATCTTCACCAGTGCAGACTTCTCTGTGCTGTGAAATAATACAAATAAATTTATATCATAGCATCTTTTAAAAGAAAAAGCATTGAACGACCACCAAGTGAGAAGGTTACAAAAGTTAGAAACACTTCCCGCGTTGCATTCAATAAGTGCTTTCATAATCCTGACACAGAGGGTTGTATCATTTAAAAGGGCCAACCGTTTTCTAGTTGCACTTCACAGAGGTGCATGTGTCGCCTCAGGGCTGTCTCGTTTGCTCTATCGCTCTCCACACCAGGGAAACCAAATGCTAAGTGGATCAATACTGTAACTAAAAAAGGATTCTTTGCTCAAACTTTTGTTCTGACTCTTTCCAGCAAAGTGTTCCTAAGACTTCAACCTCGAGGGAGTGGGTCCAAATCTACTGTTTTTCTTCCCTTGGTTCCCTAATAGGTCTCCTGGGTCTTCCATCCCAAAAAGAGGCAAGAACGGAGTAAAAACATTGATAATTTGTAAGTTATGCAGAGAAGAACTTCCCTAATACTGTTGTTTCTCATTGATCCCCAAGACATTCCAACGGTCATTTTGCTGCATCCTTCTGGCATCTACCTCGGGGAAAAAAAACAGTTGTAGCACAAGTCATTATGAATCCCTCTGTGCCATGCGTGGCATTTATATAACCTGTATAATAGCTTGGGAGTTGGGTTATTTCTGAAACTGAAATGCTCCCTATGCAAAGTCTGTACAGTACACAGAGAGAAGGGCGACTCCAGTGGAGAAGAGCAGAAGTGAAGATGAGCAGAAGTGAAGACCAGAAGTGAAGACCAGAAGTGAAGAGCAGAAGTGAAGACCAAAAGTGAAGAGCAGAAGTGAAGAGCAGAAGTGAAGAGCAGAAGTGAAGAGCAGAAGTGAAGATAGATATAGATAGATAGATAGATAGATAGATAGATAGATAGATAGATAGATAGATAGATAGATAGATAGATACTTTATTGATCCCTGTAGGAGAAATTCAGGACATTGTATCCATAAACTATATTTATATTTTCATGTTTAAGCAGCTATTTGCAACACAGGGTGCACAGGCTATTTATTTTACTAAGATTATTGTCATTTTAAAGCCGAGCACTGTTAAGTTTGTGAGTTGGATTCACCATCAAAAAAGATTTAATTTGTTGAAAAAAACCAACACACCATGCACTGGCTTTCATTTCACTCATGACATTATGAAAAAGGGACCCAGCAGCAAACAGTGTGAGGCTTGGTTTAAGAAGAGTCCAGTCTTACCATGCAGGCTCGCACACTGTAAGGACCTGCTGAAAGTCTTTGAATCTGTTCTGTACGGTATTATTACGGCAAAACAACGGCACCTGAGTGTGTTTTAAGTGTTTGCTCAAAAAGGTCTGTGAGAATGTGCGCTGACGTTCTTGCAATCTGTATCCTTGCCGGTGGTGGTGTACTCGGAAACAGAATTTTACAATGAATTCTTTCTGTGCCTTTTTCCCTCTTGAAAACAGCTTTACAGTCAATGCCTCTCCCTTCACACTCTGGGCTTTTCCCCACTGGAATTCTTTTGGGCCTGTCCTTGCCAAAGCAGTAGGTTTCTAAGGATATTGATGATTCGGGACATTTCTGGACATTTCTTAACATTTATATACAGAGGGTGACCCGCTCTCCATAGACTGGTGTTTTTCAAACTTTTTTGAGACAAGGCACAATTTTCATTGATTAAATCTCACGGCACACCACCAGGAGAAAAAGTGAAATATAATCTGTAGCCTATATTCAGTATATAAAGTCATTCACATCAGTGCTTGAATAGACATCCAGGCCTTGGGATTAAGCTATTTCTCAATACAATGAGTTAACAAGAGTTTGGGAATAAAGACAACGAGAGAGACACGGGAGGAGAGACGGGAGGAGACACGGGAGGAGACACGGGAGGAGACACGGGGGAGACACGGAGGAGACACGGAGGAGACACGGGAGGAGAAACGCGGGAGACACGGAGGAGACACGGAGGAGACACGGAAGAGACACGGGAGGAGAAACGCGGGAGACACGGAGGAGACACGGAGGAGACACGGGAGGAGACACGGGGGAGACACGGGGGAGACACGGGAGGAGACACGGGGGAGACACAGGAGTAACAACAACGAGAGGAAACCACACAGACCATACAGTTTTTAAGTATCAAGTGGTTACTCTACAGATCAAAACAAGTCAGCAACGGCAGATGCATTTATTTGAAGACAAAGTAGGCGAATTTCCATCGGCACACCAGACAATATCATACGACACACTAGTGTGCCGCGGCACAGTGGTTGAAAATGACAAATGACTCCCACATGTTTTGTTTTTTTATTGCATTTCCTGTACTTGAACCTTAAGGGACAAATGGTTCGTATGGCTCATTCGAGATATTTTAATCATGAATAAAACTGGGAGCATCAATTGTAATTTTTTATGTTGATGAAAAGAGCTAAATCTGAATTGTAATACATTCTCTCACAAGTTCATACTCTCTCCCTCTGCTGAGCTGTCAAACACACTGATTATCCCCTCATGCTTATGCAGATCTCATTCATGAGGCACTTTGCATGTCCTGCCGTCATGCTGTGGAGGTGTGGAAAGGGCCAGGCGTGGCCTGAGGATACGTACGTAGATCGCAGCTGCTGGTGGGAGCTATAAGGCACAGGTTACATGGTGGAGAGCTCTCATGACCACTAGGCTTACACCCTCCTTATAACTATTTATATTAATTATAAACTGTTATGTTTCGAGGTACAAAGGAGGACCCAAAAAGCCGCAATGCATAAAAAATTTGATTTAATGATGATAAATAAAAATCCAAAATGAAAACAAAAACTCAAAATCCAGAAACAGATAAAGACAATCCAAGACATTGACAATGGAGCAGCAACAAAGGGAGAGGAGCACGGGTACATATGGACACAGAGACACAGGTGAAATACATGAGGGCCGGGCAGACAATCAACCGGGGAACAGGACAGGAAGTAAAACCAAACTAAAACCACAGAGAAATAAAGTCACGATTACACAAAATCCACACCATTACATGTTACGTTTGCATCCTTGCTTTTGCTCCGGTTTTCCCCACCACTAAAAACATGTCCGATAGGTATGAATGTAATGAGTGAACACATGGGAATGGTCAGGGGCTCTGATCGGTCAGTGTGTCCTGTCTCTCGCTTCTGTCATCATTTTGTGTGGAGTGAAAGGGAATCAATTATTGGTACACCCAATTGCCAGGCTCTTTGTGTAATCTTTGTCTCTGAAATGTGCCATATAATTAAAGAATACTTATGTCTCTGTATGGAGGGAGGATTTGATGATGGATACAGATTCTCTTTATAGTTTAAAGTATTAAAGATTACCTTCAATGGAACATGTTCAATGCGTTGATAATTACTCTAGTCCTGTCTGTAAAAGCGAAGCGCTGCCACATTAGTCCTCAGGGAATGGTCGCCTGGTGAGTTTGACTGACAGCTCACTTTCACTGTGATAACTACTTTTAAAGCCTTTTTGAAAGAATAATGAGCTGAAGGAAGTCTCTGCTAATGTCTGGTCTTCAAGTCAGGCGTCATTATGATGCACTGTTTATGGACTTTCCGTTCACCACTCTTAGCTGCTGTAGGACGTCTTTTTCGATACTCAAACAACCCTTGAACATTTGCACAATGATGTTGATTACAACCACCAAAAGTAACACAACAAAGTAACAGATAAGTGTCAAGTAAAAGCCAAATGATACGCTAGTTTGCTAACGAAAGCTAGCACAAGTATTCGTACAAAGGCAAAGCAAATTCCTAGTTTATGACTTCCTGTTACTTGGCGAAAAAAAATTTCTGATTCTGTCACAAAATGATTTAATACTAACACCTTTATGCTGGAACTGTGACTCTGAACACACGATCACAAGACAATGTTGATTTAAAACCTGTTCCTCCAAAAACTGAACTTATAAATGAAAATAATTACTTTTGGCACTCATATTTCATAAGTTCACTTTAGACACTTTACATTTTGCCTTTTCAATGTGGGCTTTTTTGGGCTTCAGTAAGTCAGTTCCCTTGAGAATGAACAAAGTTTGTCTGAGAAGTCTGAATATAATGCATCTCAATGTAATTACTTTCAAACTTTTTACCAAATTGGAGACTCTTGTGCCATTTTTTCTGGATAATGGTCATGAGCTTTGGGTAATCAACTAAAGGATGAGACCGTGGTTATAAGATGTCAAAATGAGTATCCTTTGCAGAGTGGCCGGGTGCTCCCTTAGAGATAGGGAGAGGCGCTCAGTCACATGAGAGGAGCTCTGAGTAGAGCCGCTGCTTCTCCACTTCGGTAGTATCCAGTTGCAGTTGTTTAGGCATCTGTTTGGGATGGCATGGCGTGGGAACCCTTCAGTTGTGGCTCAGTTGGCCTTTGAGCCTGAAGGTTGTGGGTTCGAGCCCACAACCCTCTCTCCACCGACTCCCAGTGATGGCTGTCGTTGTGTCCTTGGGCAAGACACTTGACCCACTTTGCCTATAAGGAGCGTGGAAGTTATGTTTGCTGCATGCATATATGCATATTCATCAAACTGAAATTTCCCCATTGTGGGGAGAATCATTTTTTGTTGTTGATAATAATAGATCATTTGGAATGAATAGTTAATTTAACATGACTTTTCTGTATCGTTCACAGTGTTTTACGTTCTCCTAAGATTTGACTGTGTCATTAGAACAGAAAATCAGGATTATTTTTTCAATGCTGAACGTAAATTGTCTCTGCTTTCAAATGTGCGGCTCTCCCTGTGAAATGAATTTTTAATGACTTTTATATTGCATCTAACAAGTGCGAGACTTCTTTCAAGTGGAAGCTAAAAGGAACGATCTCATTTCAACAGTTTTGAGTCCCTGCTGCGAAAGTTGCGACGAACCTGCAGTAGTGGTGATGAATTGTACAAACATTGGTCTTTCTTCTCTTATCTATCATTCTAAAGCCTTATGAAGCCAAAGCCCTGTTTCAACATTATTCAGTTTTCATGCACGGCCTCCTAAGGGGACGAGACAACAGATTTAGGGGATAGTTTTAGTGGTTACTGTATGCATACTGCACGACTAGTTCATTATTCTGAGGTCCAAACATAATCATTAGATCACTTGTAGTCATTACTTGTACATAAAACCTGTAAAAACAGGGAATTAGAAACAATATATTTTTCAGTTCTTACAGGATAAATAAAGAACAAAAACACAATTGAAGTTACCTGTGATTTGAGGAGGGTCTATTTTCAATCCCTCCAAAACACCAAGATCAATATTGGGCATGAAAAATCAGGATCGATTCATTAATGTTTGAAACCAAAGATGTACATTTACAGTAAATTCCTAAATAAAGGAAAAGCACATTATCACCGACATTGCAGAATGAAGTGAGTGACTTCTCGCCTCCTCTTTTAGATCCTGAGCTCATTTTGAACTCCAGCTTTCAGTCAGAGTTGAAGATAAAACATAAAAGAAGATTCCAGACACAAGTGCTCCCAGTCTGCTGATTCAGACAGTAAAAATATCTTTCTGATAGCACCCCGCACCTTTTTCCGCTGAACCTCTCGCTGCACACACCTCTGGAGGATTTGACTGTTGTAAGCGTTTTAAGGTTAAACAGACAGAGTTGCGGCGCTCTGGCACATGCATGTGTCATTCTGTCAATTTGTGAAAAGGTGCTAATCCATGTGCCTCCACCGTGACGCTGAGGAGCAGAAGCCGGGGGTGATGGAAAGGTTTGTCGGTTCATTTTAAGTGAATAGCCTATTGGTGACTCTGCTCATTTGACATATCAGGACAGTCTGATTTAATGGGGGTGGGAAGGGATTACAGAACAATATGCAGAATAAATGTCAGAAATATTGTTGGAATGGTAAAATATGATCTTTTAATGTTATTTCCGTTTGTATGTGTAATTGCCTCGTGTATATGTTTTACACTGTGTTTTAATGACTCTTTACTGACTCTTGGTTTTAAATGTTGTCAAAGTGAAGCACTGTGGGTTGCATTCTGTATGAACTGTGCAATCAAAATATGTGTTGATTGATTGATTGATTGTCATGGTATGGACTTTTTCCACCAGTTTTATTTTGATGTATTGGTTCTTTTGTCTTTTTGAGCATACGTCCTGCTGAATAGATTGCGTGCCCCACCCGTGTGTGTTTCATCTGTGTCTTCTTTTTGTCAATTCATTGTATTTTTGTCCATGTTTCTTTGTGGTTGGATTCTGTTTAGAGTCCTGGATTTTTGCTCAATAAATATTGTATTTTTGCAGTTTTTCAAGTAAACAAAAATCTAATAATGTTTTGAGTTTGGCTAACGTTTATGTCTTTGTTTGACATCATTGGATCACACCTGAGAAAGTCGCGTCCTGATTCACGTTTCCAGATCTTATCGACCACCCGTCGTCAGATGGATAAAGTAAGAGGGAGGAGAGGATAGAGCTCAAGTTACCATACTTCTCCCATAAAACTGACTCTATATGCAGCTTGACTGACCATCTAAGATTGTTAGTCTTCCCTGAGTCTTACCTTCCTGACCATATGCTAAATTGATTCCACAGTAAAAGAGCTTGGAGCTAAATGCCCTACTGCTCATTGTGCTTTTTGATGTCTGCCGTTTTGTGAGCGCAGTGCTTGGTTTGGTTAGTGTGACTTGTAACTTTACAGACTGGAGAGCCTTTGTAGTTAGGGAATTATTTCTACTATATAACATGAAAATAGCCACAAATGCAATGCATAAACAATAACAGAAAACACTGGATTTAAGTCAATTCATGTTCCCCTTTCCTCTTTTTTGAATATTGTGGTGTATTATCAAATAAATACATTTTAGTTCCATATAAAACTGAAGTGCTGTGCCAGAAGAATATAGCAAACATGCATTGCAAATGTAGGCTGGTATCCACAGAAAAATGGTTCTCCGGCTCTCCATGATAAGGTATGTGGCCCCTCGGAGAAAATAATTGGCCACTCCTGTGTTACATGATTTTTTTTTTTTTAAAGATTATAAAACCAATGCATCTGTCTTTTAAGCTCTGAATGTCAAATATCAATCTTTCACCTCCATTGGTGTCAGGTATTTTTGTCGTTATGTTCTTCTTTCAATGTGCTTTAACAGTATCAAGGGAACATACACAATAGTCCCCTATTGGTTTTGTCCAGAGAAACAGACTTGGAAATGTCTTGTTGCTCCAATCCAAGGTCTGGCCTCTGTCCTTCGCTCTGTACCTGGGAGGCTGTCCCATTACAATAGTGCACCTTCAATAGACAAAGCATTATTTCATTGTGCTTTCTGCTTTCTCCCACTGACAGATGGGACCTGGTTAAAAGGGGGAAAAAAAACCTTCAAGACAAAGAAATTACTCGCTTTTACATGGATCCAGAGTATGGCTAGACACCGGGGATGTGTTGGCAAGAGGCAAGGGCTACAGAGCGTTTGGTTGGGGTATCATTTTCATTGTTTTGAAGGGAAAAATATAACGCCACAGCGGTGGAAAGCTTTGAAAATAATAGAAAACCGTCTTGACACATTGTTTGTATTGTTTTACCCAGCACGAGACACCTGAAAATAAACAGTGGTGACACACACACACACACACACCAAGTCTTCCTCCTATTATTACCCAATATACATATGCACACACACCTCTGCAAGCGGGCGATAACTGCTTAGCTGCGTATGCTCTGGCAATTGTCAGACTGCCAGGGCCAAGACAGAGCCAGGGAGACAAAGGAGGGGGAGGGGTGGGAGCAGGCGCTGAGTGGCACTGCAGACTGGATACATGCGGAATTAGACAGGTGCCGTGGGGAGACTGGGCACAATGAGGCGAAAGGTATATGCAGGTTAAAGAATGTAAAGGTGGCGGGAGTGATAACAGGGAAGAGGGGTGCACACGCAGACAGACATCATTGGCTTAAAGGTGCATGGCTCAACTTTTCTGCCCGTCTTTTCTGCCATTGAGATTGAAAAAGAGTGATAAAAGAGGCAGAGGTCTGGGATTGTGTCTCAGGAGAAGACATGTTGTATTGTATATCCACGTATCTGTCTCTGTGTTATTGTTGCATGGCTTTTAATTGTATCAATTAACTAATCAACAAATATTTGTATCATATAAATTCAAAACATACTTTCTTGTCTTGAGCATGACTTGAGTATGACACACAGACATTTGTAATTAAAATTACAAATGAAAACAAATGTTGTCGAAACCATTGACATGATATCGAGCTAAACTATCACCCACAGAATGCAAGCTGTCTCAGACCTCCTTCTCTCTGCTTCTCAGAACAATCACTGAACAATAGTTCCTAATGAATCGACACAAAATGATTTCAAAGCTGCTCCATATCCAACAATGACTTGACCCGCAGATACTGTACAAACCATATGCAGTGACTGTACGGAGTTCAGAGGTCACTGCACTGAAGTGTAAAAGAGAATCTTTGTCAAACCATCCTCCTTTATTACAACAATTATGTGTTCATTGTTTCTATATTGGTTACTCTCGATTGAGACTATGAACCTTATACAATACTCTTTTTCATACAGTCTAATCATGTGCAGTTCACTATATATATGTTCATGATTATTGGAACAAAGCTGTAATACTCTTTCATACACTTTCAACACAAAAGAAGTTGGATTGCTTTTGTGAAGACAATCTCCTCTATCACCCACCATTCAACAGGTTCATGAGCAAACAGACCTCTCACTGATGGGGTTGTCACCATATTGATTTTAGTGGTATTCTGATTGTACAAAGACATGAAGAAGAGTTAAGGTTTCCAGCCATATTCAGTATTCAAGACTGCTAACATCGTCTTGTTGCCAATCTTTCTTACCCGTTTGTTAACTTGATAAAATCAAGAAGGAGAGATTGCTTATAAAAGAAAAAAATATTTTAGGACACTCCATGCCTCCATCTGAAATGTGTTGACTGTATTGGAATTCCTTAAAGCTGGGGGACGTAATTCTTAACCCAAACAAAAATTAACTTTGTGATGAATGGTTCTATTTATTTATTTATTGTGTTTTTGGTTGGGACAGTGCATGTTAATGAACACACCACTCAGGATTGTAACCTTGGGTTCATTTCCATCCGCACAGTCGCACTCACAAACACGCACTTATTTATCTTGAACTACTGCAGGGGAAATGCAAATACCTGGAGGAAACTTACACAGACATGGGGAAAACATACACATTCCACTCAGAAAGTCCCTGATCTGACGGGGATTCAAACACAGAACCTTGCTGAGAAGTGCTATCCAGTCAGCCACCGTGCCACCCAACAGTTTTTACATTGCATACATTTTGGACCTATGTCACGATGTGATAAAAATTGAAGAGGACTTTTGCAGAGTTGATTCACCAACAACAGATCCAAGAATCAAACAGCTCGAATGAAGGGTCAATAAATGTCAATCAAATTCCCTGAATCGTCCCTGTCCTTTGACCCTCCTGCATCGGTGAAGTGAGATTCAAAGGGCCCCTCTTACAAGAACGTAAAATGATTAGTAAAATAATATTTGCAACATTATGTTGTGCAGTTTTTGAAGAAATCATTTGTGACTTGATTGATGTTTTATTTGTGAAACCAAAACTTAAGCATTACACTTTAAAGCTTGGGGTACCTACTCAGGACATCAAGGGTCATTCAGACTTAAGTCGAAGACAATCTAATGCTCAAATCTACTGTCTGTTTTGACTGTTTTGCTGGAACAATGGCTAAAAGCTTTGACGGAAAGGGCATCAGAAATAATGAGTGGTAAAATGGCATAAGAACAAAACCAAGCATGAAGCCTGGTGGTAACGACACCTACAACTCTAATTGTCCCGTTGCTTTCAGGGTCTGCAGCCTGCTATCAACAGTCTGTGCAAGGACAGGGGGACAGACGAAGGCCACCATCACTAAACGGAGGCAATAAACGCGCCACGCAACATCGGTGAGCTGTTCCCCACCTTAATTTTGTTTAATTTGCCATAATACTTCACCTCATCTCACATGTTGTTAAGAGAAAGGGGAACTGTGGGTGAGAAATGGGGGGTGTTATAAGTCATAGCAGAAGAGTGAAAAAGAAAGAATAGGAGAGAATAAGGAGAGAGCAAGAGAGAGAGCGAGAGAGAGAGAGAGAGAGTGAGTGGAGGTGGGATTGGAAGGACACAGAGTGCGACACATGCACACAATCTCTGCACAATGGGCCAACAGCACCACCATGTGGCCGAAACGCAACTGCTGCTCATTTTAGTGCAAGGACGTCTTCACATCTTGAACTCAAAAAATCCAAGTCAGCATGAGTGAGTCACATTTTCTGTTTCTCCCCAATTATGACTCAAGCTAAGGGAAAGTTGTGCTTCTGTTATATTAAATGCAAAGTGTTTCCTTTCATTTAGTATTGATTGTAACCTTTCTGAAAAATGTCTAAACCAATGGAAATCTCGTACTGTCACTGTAACCTGCACTGTTACATGTCTAGTGTGTACTTTGTCTGCACTAGTATTAGTTATTGTAATGTTTTATATTGATTTTTTTTATGCACGCATCTATCTTTACCAAAGCTCCTAAATTTTGACTTCCAGTTACTTGTAATGGCTTTAAAATACTTCTGATTCTGATTTTAAAAGACAATATCTATGACAAACTTCTGAATTGTCAGAATATAACAGCGTTTTTTTATATCAAATCTATTTAAAATCTGATTATTTTTGTCGTGCCCAAAATTACAAAATCAGTAATCTTAAAGGGCTTCACAACAATGTTCATTTTCCAGTAACAGATTTGAAAATGAAACAATTATAACAGTCCGTGGTTCATGAAGGCACGTTGTATCATTGTTCTCGGGAAATATAAAAAAAAACATCTGTACAGGAAGTACTTGATCACGGTTTGTTTTCTTAATTTTCTTGATTTCTCAACTTTGGCATATTGTTGTAAGAGAAAACATGCAACCATTAAGAGACAGCATGACCTATTCTGGGTAGGGGTGCAATAATGTACGGTAGAAGTTTTGGAACAAATTATACATAGATACAACCATTGCTAGGGAAAGTTTTATAATGAACCAGCTCAGAAGGTGATGGGTTCATGGATCAAACTGGTAAGATAAGCACCGACAGCCACACACACACACGTAAAATGTCCCCAATGTCGTCTTTTCTCTGTTGCTGTCTTGTTGTATGTGTTTACACGTCTGCATTGTATTGTATGTACATTTTTTACCAATAAAAACAAATAAAATACAAAGACATTTTAATAATCTTGATCACGGTTTAGCAAATGACTTAAGCAATTTAATAAAGCAAACATAATGAAGCAAACATAATATAGTGGTGATCCCAAACCAGTATCTAATGGAGGATCTGAACCGGACCTATCTGGGTCAGTCCATGGGGCCGTATAGCGCATTTGTACGTGTCAACAGCTGACCTGCTTTTCCTCTCGTTCCCCTTGTTCCTTGTGTGCAGTGTAAAACCATTTAACTTTGGGCCGGACAAGTATTCACTTTGTGGGGGGAAAAGATTGCGGTTCCAAGTTTAAAATCAATCACATCGACCTTTGGAAATGCCCATCTCTAATGTGCTACAGTGGGGCTTACACTGTCTTCAGCGTTATCTCTGCAGCTCTCAACGCTATGGCAACAAAAGCCTGTGCACTGTACAAGACCAGGCAAACGGGTGTTGAAACGATTCCATTTCAAGTCTTCGGTACATATCATGTTTTATTTGTCTGTTGAAGATTGAAAACGAAATATTTTAAAAATGCTGTTTGCTTAGCTTACAATGTTAAACAAATGTGTGCCAGACTCAGTGCATGTTTGTTACAATGCTAATGTTAATGTCCATTTTCATCCACTTTTCCATTGCCGGGTCTAAAGCAGTTCAAGCAGAGACGCCCAGACTTCTCTATGCACAAACATCTCAATACAGTACTCTCTGGACTATTAGCTGCACCTGTATAAAAACTACAAAGAAATACATTTTGTCCACATGTAGACAGCACGTGTTTTTCATGTTGTCATGAAAAACACTCAAAGCGCTTTGTCCCTGTGGAGAATGTTCCTATGTTTTCAGTTAGAAGTGGAAACCAGAGCTCCCAGAGGAAACCAACTAAGACATGGTGAGAACATGCAGCCAAGGTTCGCTCAGAAAGGACATGTATCAATTGGGATTCGAACCCAGGATCTTCTTGTTGAGAAGCAAGAGACCTAACCACTCAGCCACCATGCAACTGATAGACAACATTTTTAACTGGACACAACATGATTTAAAAACAAGGTGTTTTAATGCATTTTTGACTAATGAGGATCAAAGCACTGCTAAGGTTAAAAGAAAATTTAGAACAAAATAAAAATACATATTTGCCAGCCGGGCTCAGAGACGCTGAACCAGAAAATAAAAATACAAACAGCGAAATCTGGATGTACTATAGTCCCAATCGCATTGTTTGTACTCTACTAATTTGCATGTGATAGTCCCATCAATATTCAAAAGCTTTATTGAAAGAAGAGGAAAAGATTTGGTGATTTCTCTCCCTAAATTTTCTTGCACCTTTTGTATCTTCTACACAAAGGGGCAGAACACGATGTACGTAACAAATTATAGAATTGATGTTCCCAAAAAGCCGCCACCGCACAAACACTACCACCTGCTTTGCATGTACAGCAGCCGTATGCAGAAACTGTATTTCTCATCGAAGCCTGGAGATGAATGAGAGATGGTCTTATTCTGAACACACAATAATGAACGGCACAATGCAGCTCAGAAAAGCAACTCAAGTATACAACAGCTATAACAATAGCCGAATCCATCTTGCACAACACACTTCCTCTCTCACCCAGGGGTTTTGCACAGAAAAAAGGGTAAATCTATGGAACTACTCAATCACATTTCCATATGTAAATACCCAGGACGTCTCTTTAGCAGCGTGTGAGCTCGCGGGCCTGTGGCTGCTCAGGCGCCCCAATGCACATGGGCCGCATTAACATTTGCTCTCATGTCCGCAAATGGCAACTCGTGCCCAACATAGAAATTAAACCCAAATCCCACTGAGGAGATAGAACGGAGCATGTAGTCGATGAGTGTGAGGACATCTTGTTGTTTTCTGTGGTAGGAATAATCTTAGGAGGGGCGAGGAATGGGCCTATTAACTGTCTCTTTTACTTTAGTTAAAAACAACATTCAACATAATTTATGGACATTTATCATAATTTATGGACAATGGTCATCTGCCCCTTATAAACCAATGGCTCGGTGTGTTTTCATCGTTGCATTCCTTGTGTTCGAACTGTTTGCTTCTCTGACCTGTGTTGACGAATTCCATGGTTTTGTTAAGTCATCTGAGATGAGATGTGATTTAATGCTATACAATAAATGTAATTGAATTGAAAGACATAAACAGATCCAATCTAGTGGCATTCTTTTCTTGCTAAACTTTCTACTTAAATAAATCAAACTAATTCTCTGCCTTTGTTTTCATCTCTCAAACAGTTGACACCTTCTGTTATTACCACATTATTGGAGTTGGATTTTATTTCAGATATTTTAATGGCTATGCGCCAAAATTGTTGGTTTCAGATTTTTCTACACTTGGCACAGCACCACTTGTCATAACCACCTCACACCCTTAGTCTTTTATTATTCATTTATTGAACTTTATCTAAACAGGAAAATACCATTGAGAATTCAGAGTATCGCTGTCAGGCCACAGAAAGAGGAAAGAACATGCAAACTCCACACAGAATGGCCCAGTCTGCAGGCAGAATCAAATCCAGAACTTTCTAGCTGAGAAGCGAAAGTGCTATCCACCATCGTGTTGCCGGTCTCTGTACTTTCTCATAATTGAACTTGAGCAGAATCAATTACACTTTTTAAATTCGGGACAGTGTAAGGAGAGATAGATATAAGTATTAAAGTAGCAATATGTACGATTTTAATCTCACGTCATCATATGACAATATGTCAAAAGACATTGAAAAACCATGCTCTTTTGAAATTCTTCTTCTTCTACTGATCACAGTATTTCAGCAGAGATATTCAAATTTCAAAATTAGTTTTGCAGCCCCTAAATCTTGTTATTTTTTTTAATTTCAATGTCCCGCCCTCCACCGTTTTACCAATCAGCAAGTCTGTAATCCAGGTTGCCAGAACTCACCCCGTCAATTCGGATTCTCAAATCTTTTATGACCAAACAAGGATTTCTATTGGGGTATTCATGAAAAAGGTGTTGGTTAGATTTGTTGTTGTATTTTTATATAATGTGTTTGTCTTTCGTGGACCATGAGTCTGTAATAAAGTCGATGATGATGATGATGTTGCTGACAAAATTCTTGTCTACTCAAGTATTATTATTATTAATCCCAGCTGGATTCGTCTGCATATCCGGCAACCTGAATCAGGGAGAGTGGGAGAGGTTACAGCACCACTTTTGGCCAGACTTTTACATACCGCTCCTTAACAAAATATCTGGATATAAAAATAATCATTCAAATATTCTGGTGGATAAGTAAATCTAATGTATAATGGACAGAAACTTAAGAAGAAAGCCCGATCTTTATTGAGGGTTGTGAGCAGTTGGTATTTATATCCTGGCATCTCATGCATATGGAGGACGCGAGCCGGGCCAAGCATTGTACAAAAGAAGCACACAAAAGTAATATATCTCTATCCCAACAATGCATACATTTTCCTTGTGTCTTTTACAGTTTTATTATGCAAACCATAGTGCGATTGAACAACAGCGCCTATGTGCCCATCAGCACTCTGTGAATGTGTGTAAATGTGCAGGACGTAGATTTATGGCCTCTTTGCTGGATTGCTGCAAGTGATTTGTGGGGTGAAAGGTTGAATTTATGTCCACACTTCGCTTTCTACATGCATCTAACACTTACCAGTCCATTACAACTGAGGAGTAAATGGACTATGGTTTATGGAAGAAGGGTCTGAGGCTGAAACTCCAATACACAACATCAACACATTTCACCAAATCACGTGTTATACCTGTGTAAAATAGCTTCTTTCTGCTTCTCTAAAGAGCACAGTTTTTCTAATCAACTTGTGTTTTGGGAACTGCACTGTTTTATAGTTTTTTTTCGCCGATGCAGAAGGGTCTGTTGGACTGATAGAGGGTCTGATGGAGGGTCTAACAAAAAGGACAGTGCTGATGATCCAGGACACTCAGCAATCAACAACATTTATGGACATTTTTCAACACTTATGGACATTGGTCAAGTCCCCAGTCTAGGGACCAACACCTACTGTATGTAACATGTATTCTTTGTGTTTGATTCTCTGATCTGTGTTGGCCATTTCAGCGGTTTTGTCAAGTCCTCTCTGGGATAACTATTGTTGCGATATGAATTATGTTCATAGCAAATTGATTATGTTAAAAGAGCTTCTAGGGATGGACTTTGAAAAATAATCTATAATCTATAAATGCTGTAGTTGAAGTGCAGAAATAGAGCAGATAAAAAGCGTTTGATTTTCAATGTGGAGGTGGGTAAATCTGTTTTTTTTTTTCTATAGTTGATATTTTAGTCTAAATTATGATATGATGAATATGATATGATTATGAAGTCAGGCCGATAAAGCCTTTGAACTCAATGTTTTCCCAAGGGATCCAAACTAAAACTTCTACAGTGTGACATGTTGAAGTAAGGTTTCTGCAATAAATGTTGCAGTTCCATTATAAATAATTAAATACATGTAATAATTTAAAATCCTAGTTCTTGTTATAGTGATAATTGAAGCTATGGGGTGTTGGGGTATTTATAACTAAACCAACAGGGTACATTGCATCAGTCACAGTTACAGTATTAAGGAACATGTAATTTATTTGTTTGCCATTTGCTTCATTACAACAGCTTCCCTTCACTTCCTTAATCTCAAAACATGTTCTATGCTTCTTCGTTTATTCTTCTGTCTATATAATGCTCAAGGTTTTTTCTCCACAAGATATTGAGAAATGTGAACTATAACTTTGAACGCAATGGTACTCTGGTACTTTTGAAATGTATTTATGTATTTCTTTGACTACAGAATTTATTGTATAAGGGGTAGGCATTTACACATACTTTTTTACTTCTGCCTACTCCTTTTGAGTCTATATAACACTTTTTTCTCTCAAATATATGTGTCACTCTGAACTCAAATAAACTATCTGAACCGAACTGAATGTGAACTCAACGGCCATTTTCTAAGATAAGGTGTTAATAAGCCGACATTGGATGGCAGAGAAACCGCCCAGGTGATCTTTGCCTTTGATTCAAGATACAACTTCCAAAGAACTAAACATTTCCACATTTCCGAGAATCGACATCCTTCTCCATTGAACAGTGACGGTGTTTAATGACCCTCTCTCTCAAATCACTTTTCTTGGTCATTGGCAGCTATGGTTTTCAATTCTTCGTTGCCATGACACCACATAACTCATGAATCAAAATCCCCTTCAAAACGACAGTGTCTGTTATGCTCGCTTCAGCTGTGATTAAACAGAGGCGATAGCTTTGTGTGCTCACCCCTGTAAACATGGAACAATAGTAATCTTGAACTAACCTGTCCAGCCTTGGCTTCGGCACTGATGGCTGCTCTGATCACAGCACATGCCATGGAGGTGCTTTAGCGATAAATGGTCTGTTGAGATCTTAAGTGTGATGTTTGTTAGAGAGAGCCTTGACGGAATAGAGAAGAAAAAAAAACAATATTATTAGCTCATGGACTTGTGGCTACCTGCTCGTGATGGTGGCTGTCATTACTTTAACATGTGATATGTGATGTGAAGAAATGAGAATAGAGTAGTCTAGACATTGCGGTAACATGTCTATTCTAGCTAGGTGATAATAATGAAATAATGGCTCACAAATGCAGGAAGAAAAGGCGTATCTAAAAGTGTGAGAAAGCTTTTTTTAAACACGAGAAAAAGACAATAACAACCTCTCCGATGCGGTTGGTTTTGTTCGTTTTCAGCACTCAAATAAAGCCTTCAATCTTCTTTGTTTCTCTTCTTCCTGTCTATCATCGAGGTTTGTTATTCGATTTCAGGAAAAAAAAAAGGCTTCAGAAATCTTCCGAGATTTAAAGCCTCATTTCCACAGTGTCCTAGAAACATAAATCTCATTATCATTCCTAGATCAACACCGCTCGGCGAAGAACAAAACAAAATTCATGGGCAAAATGATTCAAAAATAACATATTGAGAAAGCGAAACAACGTGGAGATATACATATGCATGGGACGTTCACCCGACAACGCCGAGATTCTGGGTTAAGAAGACAAAGGAGAGATGTGTTCAGCATTTTTACTTTTATTGATTTTTGCTCAATTGCCATCAAACCATGTCATAATGTGTATAACGATTCAACAACATTTATGGACATTGGTCATCTGCCCATTACGGACAAATTCATTTTTTTGTATGATTTTTCTGATCTGTTTTGGCAAATTCAACGGTTTTGTTAAGTCCCCCGAGATGACTACTATTGTGATTTAGGGCTGTACAATAATACATTTAATTGAGATTGAATTGAGTGTAGGCAGCAGAATTTTATGTTATTTTTGTATTTATTTATTTATTTCAAGCAAATTCAATTTTCAATTCAATTCAATTCAATGTATTCTTGTATAGCCCCAAATCACAACAGAAGTCGTCTCAGAGGACTTTACAAAACCGTTGAAATCATCAACACAGATCAGAGAATCAAC
>JAPMNZ010914602.1:0-11241 GCA_029875035.1 Pomatoschistus microps
ACTCTCCACATGTGTATAATAAACTTACGCTCGTGATAAGACAAGACTTTTGGGCTTCTTCCTTACTTTGGATAGAAACTTCTATAACAAGCGCACTATTGGAGTTTTTATTGTGGAAGAAGCCGATTGGAGAACAGGCCCGGGAAACTTCCCAGTGTCACGAAATTAGATACAATCTCAATGTACGAACAAATGTGTGATATTGTGAAGAAGAATAAACTGAAACTGAACTGAACTGAACTGAACTAGCACCAAATTTATGGGTAGCAACGGCCTAACAACCAAGGAGCCAATAGGGAGGGGCAACAGTCTGTTCTGGTGTCTAAAAGCCACGTTCGGGGACTAAAAGGTACCTGATTGGTAAGTTGTTAAGGGTCATATTTACAAAGACAATAATAAAAAGTAAAAGATCTTTCACAATACAATCAGCGCTTATTTTGTAACGTGAGAAGTATCGGAACGCGTTGATCCTGCGAGTCCCGAGGGGGTGGGGGGTCTACAACTATTCAGAAGCTGCAGTGATTTGTCCACTAAATGTCAGCAATACAATGAAACGCTTCGAAACACTGACACAGTTGATACACAAAGCAAGCAGTGACGCTACCCAGAATACACTGCAGAGCAAAATATAAACGACCCTTTCGAAAAATTCAACATTTGAACGTTTATTTTGAGTGAATATGAAGCAAATCAGCCTACTGCAAAATACTTAAGCAACACTTTGAATAAACTCATTACACCAAATGAATAATAGCCCTTTTCATTTATTTTTTACCAACTGTGGCCCGAGAAGGCTATCTAAATTAAAAACTATTTAAACTACCTGTATTTTTACTTGAACTGTCTAAATACTAGACAAGGGTCAATGTGCCAACTCTATCCAACTTTTGATAGAATTAATGTATTGATTGCGTAGACATGCCGGATCTAATATTGAAGGTGCTGGGGCGTATTCCAGTTCAAATTAAGCACTGGATGCAAGTGAATAAAGCCAAAGAGTAGGAGCAAAACTTCACTCATGAGCACTTCACTATTGGGGTTCATTGGGCTTGTGGGTGAGCATAGTCCATATACAGCCTATGGCCACAGCACAGAACTTAAAACGAAGCAGGAGGAGTTTGTCCCTTCATACCCTGGAGGTTTTGGTGCGTGGTAATGACAGATACCTTTGGAATGCTCCACCTGGTCTTCAAAAGTGACGGAGCTCCTCCTCTTCCCACTCGCATTCCCTTGGGACAGAGAGTGGGAGGAGTCGTCTAAGGAGAAGTGATCGAGCAGCATCACATCTGTACCTGCAGACCAACAAGACAGGATTGTGTAAACAAGAGCTCATGTAATGAAATCAGAGACATCACCAACAGTCGTCTTGTGCCTGAGGCTAATTGTCCGATTTACAAACATCTGACCATGAAGGAATGACAGGGTGACCGAGTTTAGTCCTGATGCAACAGACTGATATGAAGCAAAGGGTAGCGTTCATGTGACATCACTACATGCAAAAGTGCACATAGTTGAAAAGTGTGGTGGAGTGAAAGTATTTCTAGACTATGGTTTTTGCCGATTTATCTGAAATTCCTGGCCCAAACCACCTGAAACACTGTCAAAGTTCTTTGTTACTAGATATCCACTATGATTTTTTATCTTAAAATGTATTCCTTAGAAGTGTTTTTTATTCATTATTTTTATTATGCCTCTCTACTCTTACCCCTCATCTCTCTGACTGTTGCACCGAGCCAAAGCAATTTCCAACTCTGTAACTTCCTGTTACTTATGTGGCAATAAAAACGATTCTGATTCTGATTCTGAATTCATTTTTTTCTCAAAAAAAGGGTACGAGTGGTGACTATTCAACAAAACATGTTGGCCAGTAAAAAGAACTCTCAGACATTAGAATAATATGGTGAACTGTGTGTTGTGCCATAGTGTCGTATTAGCGCCTGCCCTCGGAATGAAATACAATTCTATAACATGAACACAACCTATTGTATAACAAACAGGCTCAAGTTCAGGTAGATAAAGAAGGAGTGAAAGGAGAACAGTATATTTGTACAGTACACTTTTTGGGAGTCACTCACATGAGTCCTGAGTAAAGCTGAAGCCAGTGTCTCCCGTGCTGCTGCCGGGCGCCAACAGATGCCCTCCTCCGGCCAACAGAGCTGTGAGGTGTGGGGACATACCCAGGTCTGAAAGGATACAAAGCACTGTTAGAAATGCCCTGCAGGAGCCTATATCCCAGCCTGCAAAATAACCATGTGTATCAAAAGAAAGTCTGAAGTTTATTTCATTTTTATTTATGTATCTTAATTTATTCTTGAGTATTTTGGTGCACAAGGGACACACAGGGAGAAGGGAAAGGGACAAAAAAATAAAATAAGGAGAAACAATGTTGTCTACCTGATGTGATGAACAATAACATATGTATGTGACCCCCCCAAAAGAAAATAAATTCCCTTGTTAACACCAGAACTCCCAGAGCAGTCCATTTGACGGCCTTTAGCGATGGAGGTGTAAATTTCTCCATTGTGAGATAATTAAAGTCCATAAAGTTCATTGTGCGATAAATAAAGTTTATCTTAACATATACATTTTTAGTTTTGTGACTTTTTCTGTCGCTATATGTTGTTTTCTTCAATGTCATTTTTGTATACAATTTTTTTTTGGGGAGGAAAAGGTAGAATTACTTATTTCAGAGTAGTGCCAGTACCAGTACCAGTACTTACTTACTACCAGTTAGCATTTGGTAGCTTTTCAGCAATCTACTTTTTGTTCAATTCACCATAAAGAAGTCAAAACGGTGGCGCTAGGAGTTCTGGTAGTTCCATAATGATGAGTCCTAATGTGAATAGTGGTGAATGCGTGATGCTTGAATGACCTGTGATTCTATTGGAGATGCTGAAGAGCCTCGAGGTCCTGTGTCTGGTCGCAAAAGACTCTCTGTAGTAGCGATCTCCGAAGCACATGCCCAGCAGCTCCTTCCTGACCGTCTTATTCCACAGGCCGTAGATGAGCGGATGGCACACGGCGCTGCAGAAGGACAGGCACGCCACCAGAGTCTCCACCGTTTGAGACGCACTGGCTTGTCCCCACACAGCCTCGGAGCAGACCACCACCACGTAGGGGCCCCAGGTCACCAGGAAGGTCCCTATCACCACTAAGATCGTGACAAAGGCCTTGCACTGGCTGCCAGAGTAGATAAGGCTGCGTCTGCTTCCGTTGGAGGAGGTGGACGTGCTGGAGTTTTTGCGTCCGTTTCTCTGAGCTACGGAGTCATCCTGAGCCACGATGACTGTCCCACAATGCACTTTTCTGGCCTTCATACGAGCCACGCGGAAAATGACCCCGTAACAGGCCAGCATAGCGACAAAGGGAGGGAGGATGCACCAGGCCACCCAGAAACCAGTGTAGCTCATGTCTTTGTGCCACGAAGCTACACACGTCCATTTGAAGCAGTCGAACTCGAAAGACGACCAGCCGAACAGAGGCGGCAGGCAGCCCACCAGAGCATGCAGCCAAACATACGCGATCACCACCACTGCTCTGTTTCCCGTTATCTTCATGGGGTAAATCATGGGATACAGCACTGCGTAGTACCTGAGGAGGGACGACAACACAATGTTCAATGTTCCTGAGGAAATGCTTACCATGTGTGCCGCATTATAGCAAACAAGGTCAGTTGAGGGCTTTGTATTAGCGATCAGTGATATAAGAAGGAAATCCGTAGAAAAGGTAATTAGTTTAACACAGGAACACTTATTGTTTGAGAAAGCAATATTCCAATAGCTGGGCACTGAAAGACAGTTTTATATGGGTTATGTATATGTGCACTGTGCCATGCATGTTGCGGAAACTAGTCTACAAGATCAAATTGGCTCCAAATAAAAGGGAAAAAAAAGAAAAATGTTCTTTGTGTAAATTAAGTGTAAAAAGTTCATTTTGTCTTCTTATATTTAAGGCTTTGAAGGTTGTTTTAATAAGACAAGAAGTAAGAAAAGCTAGTACTGCTTAATGTTCTTTGTGTGGTGCTATATTTGCCATATATGGACATTGGTCATCTGTCCCTTATGGATCAATGGCTCTATGTGTTTTTTATCATTGCATTTCTTGTGTTTGAACTATTGGATTCTCCGATCTGTGTTGGCGAATTCAACGGTTTCTACTGTTGTGATTTAGGGCTATGCAAGAATACATTTAATTAAATTGAATGTAAAACACAGAGCATACAGCTTTAGAGTGTATTATGAGCTTTGGACTTGATGTTTTTCACTCACCGGTCAATAGCAATAGCCCCGAGTGTCATGACGCTGGCGGAGCTGATGAGCATGTAGAGCAGAGCGGTGAAGTTGCACCAAACCACACCGAACATCCATTCTCTTCTGGCCGAGCTGACAGCCACGAAGGGCAGCACCAGCGCCGCAAGCAGCAGGTTGGAGAGCGTCAGGCTGAACACAAACTTGTTGCTGGGCGTGAGCAGATAAGGCCTCCGATACAGAGTGACCACGATCAGGAGGTTCCCCAGGCCGGCCAGAAGGGTGATGGTCACTATGGAGAACGTCTGCAGCACAGCCAGGCCCTCCCCATGGCCCACAGACGTACAGTTTCTACTGATGTTCATAGTCGGACTGAAGACCACTGAGGATCCGGAGACACGCTGTGAGGCTGCGAGAGAAGACAGCATGATCAATGACACACGAGAAAATAATTGGGACTACAGGAGAGATAAACATGTGTGCTCAAGACTGTTTTTCAGACCACTTATTATATAACTTCAGCCTCATTTATTCTACATTGTACAGGGTCTAGAGCAGAGGGGATTTATTTCCTCTTTTAGTATAATTTCTTATGCGACAATGCTTAAAACTGCAGAACAAAGCTACAGCAAGTTTGTTATAAAACTCAGCAAACCATTAGTTCTTCGCTGACATAATAGTTTTTTCACATGCATCTGTTTTTGGCTTCTTTATCTTTAGATCAGATTTTTCAAACAGAAAAGGAACTAAGAGCCCAAACCAGCAAATAGTGACTCACAGGGCTCTTACTTAAAAGTATGCAAACGATGTTTTGTAATAAAGATGAAGACAGCATGGTATGTCTGATTTCTTAACAACATGTACCTTTTACAAGACTCTTTCTATTTGGATAAACACAAATGTCACATTATTGTTAAATTATGTTAATGTCCCCCTTTTAACATTAACATGAAAATAAAAAACTAGGCTGTGAGTTCAGGTGGATGTAACCTACCACAATGTGAACTATAATGAAGAAGAAAATACAATTTATTTAGATTTATAAATTAAACCAATCTTATGCAGTCTTACACCCAGCCATAACTATATCCAAAATACGTTCCCTCTAGGATACAACAGGTTTAAAGTTACATAACATTGTTCCAAACGCTCCAACTTCTTCTATACACGTTCTTCCCAGTATCAAAAACGTCATACTAGAGTGTAAATATTGCGTTTGGTACAACAACAGACTTTTAACCACTTCATATTCCCCCACGCCGCTACATCGCTACATTGTATCCACTTTGCAGATCTGGCCACAGTCATTAAAAGCAAAAAACCCTCCAGTATTTGTAAGTATTGTCTAAAATCCTGGACTTTACTTTGTGCTCCATGCGACATCTTGTTTTCGGGGACGCGGAGAGAGAGAGGCCAGACGTAAACTGTAGCGGAGCAAAGTAACGCAGATTTCCTTTAGTTAGCCCTAAGCTTATCCTCTCCAAACTTTCCATTTTCTCTAACCCAAACCAACACGCAGATTTATGTGTTTTCGTACCTGATTCGGGAGGGATTTCTCTCCTTGGAAGCAGCCATCAGTGCGACCACACGGCGAGACGCAGTAACAGAGCAGCGGACCAGGTTAGGCACGGCATAGTGAAGTTTAGGCTGGTTTGTCCCTCTTCATCACGGCTCCTCCTCCTCCTCCTCAGTGGGTGGTCGTCTGCGCTCTCCGAGTTTTTTAACCAGTTTGCTTTTAAAGTTTGTCTGACTCAGTATCCTCAAACACGCGTCTCTTGTGCCACCAATATTTGATTAATAAACATATACAACTAGCATTAGCATCTGTTAGCCTGGACTCATTCATATTCGGGATCTCGCCACTTCCGCGTGTGCTAGTAGATATTTGATTGTAAAACGTGAAATTGAATAATGAATGAAAGTTGAAAATTGTAGCGTGATTTCGTTTTCTGCTTTGAGACCACCCACGGAGATCAAAGCTTCCCGCAATAAAACGTAAGTACAAATATGGGCCTATCAGAGGAGCGCATCTGGAGGTCCTGAAGGGGGCGCTGTGGAGGCGTATAGGGGCTGCCAGGGTTTCTGACAGCAATAAGCTACCAAACCAATATATTTTAAAATATAATGTAAAAAGAAGAAACCATCTGACCTACAAGAAAGAGTTTGTGTAAGCGAGAGAGAGTTTGACCTTATCATAATTCACATCAAAATGTTAAAATAGGGAAGAACAATCGATTGATCCCTTTGTGTCCAATAGTGACATTCCACACTAAGAGCCCATGTGTACACAATATCAATTTTTCATTTTCTGTTTTCATGTACTGTGATTATTTTTTACAAATTGCTTTGTGTATGAACTGCGCTTTACAATAAACGTGCCTTGCCTACTCTAAAGAGATTCTGGATTCATCCCAAAGTGGGGAAGTTTGTATCACAAGTAACAGAACAGTATGAATAAGAAACACACAAGACAAGTAAATATTAAGTATAGCACAAATCTGTAACTTCATTTTTTTTCTAACAAAATATATACAAAAATATATAGTTGGTATGTATACATCTGCAGAAAAATCTGGCTCATGTAGATAAGTAGCTGTAAATGCTTCTTAAATTTGGCTTTAGGATCGAAGTATAGACTAACACTAGCGGTATTTGTCAATTAAACTGAAACCAATATTTTTATTTTTTATTTGGTCTCCTACAAAAAATTGATTGAAGCTATAAACAATACATCTATAGCTATGTCCAACCCAAAAATAGCAAGCCTGAAGGTGCTATAAAGAAGCAGACCTGGCAACTCGAGACTTAATTTTCTTTACAAAAGAAACTGCAGCCAACTTTCATCAGGATTAGAGGGCTATATAGTGATGGTGTGAATATCAAATGTATCGTTTTAATTAAAGTAAATGAAAGATGGCGTTAAAAATGAAATATGCAGTCGAACACATACATAGCATTGGTTTCTTAAGTTAAATTCTCGCTCTTCTGTTACAGTCTCTTCACATTTCAAAATGTGAATCAACTACAAGACATTTTCAGTTTTATTTGGGGGAATTACTTTATTTGGGGGAATTACTGCATCAAACTATTTATAATAAATGTATCTTTATTATGAAATATAAATATACAGTAGAGACATATTCTGTGTTAACACCAGAACTCCCAGAGCAGTCAATTTGACGGTTTTTGGTTTAACCAATGTGTGTACCTTTTTGGTGTTCATTATGAATTTTTGTTTCTATATATAGTTTATCTATGAGTCGGTAATTGTATGATAAATTACTTACTTTTAATAAATCTTGTGGAAAAATAAATACATTTTCCCAGAATTCATTTGGATTGAATGAGACCAGTAAAAAATGACATCGCCCTAATCCACGGGTTCTGCTTTAATCCAGTCAGATCCCATCACCTCCCATCATCCTCCACCTCGACACATCAACATAATTCAGAATTTAAAACCATTGCTGCGACAAAACAAACCAGTTGATTTTAAGAGTTCGTGATATTGTGCTAAGCGTGAACTACTTGCTCAAAACTTCAACATCGGCATCTTTGGAGCGTAGTCCGTCAGAAGTGAAACCATGAGACCCTGCGACACACAATAATTAAATAAATACTGTGACATTATCCTCATAACAGTTAATAAATAAATAAGTCACCATGATGGTCCACTTCCTGTTCTCGGCCTCGGGGAACACCAGCGAGCGAGACGAGTAGAACACATGGTCGTCCACCTCCTCGCTTTTCCTCGGGAGGCAGTGGAGGAAAGTCCAGTCTGGTTTGGCCACGGCTCCAGTCTGCAGGACCACAGCAGCAGTAACGTCATGGCAGGCTCAGGCTACTGCAGATTTGGCAAAATCTGGTTCTGGACTAGTTTTTGGGCTGGGTTAACTTTTTCTCCACCAGAGAAGAGAATGTGCTATAGTTTCAACAAACTATGTAGCTTTATTTCAAGGGAATAAAGCTACATAGGGAAGGGAAGGCTGTCCTAAAAAGCTGATCTAAAGATGTGACAGAGGCCAGAAAAATATTCATGTGACCTGTTTTGAGACAAAGAAGCTAGTTATGGACCTGTAATAATATACAGCTACCCAGCTTTAACCTCTAAACTGAAATAGAATTTAGAACTCGAGGTAAACCAAATTTCTTGTGAAATTGAGCTGCTGCTTTTGTGTTGGTGTGAGCTCCCTGTGCATTACCTTCATAGTTATCTGGTAACCTTCGAAGTCCTTGAGCCTCTTCCTCTTCTCCTCCTCTTGGCCCATACTGACCCAGGTGTCTGTGACCAGGACATTACTGTCGTGTGCCGCTTCCATTGGATCTGAGGTCAGCACCAGCTGGGTCCCAAACTGAAGAACAATCACATCAGTCACTTCAGGCAGAGTGCCAGTCGGAATATATGAGCAGAGTACCTCTGCGGAGAGTCGCTGTGCCTCCTGAATCACACTCTGCTCCGGCTCGTAACCCTGACAACATGCACAAAACAAACATTACAATAGTGTGATTAATTGCAGTGAAATAAAAATGTTCATTGATGTAATTAGCAAATTTCAAAGACTAAACAGATTGGTCTCAATGACCAATCTGTGTTTAATCCTTGTGCTGGGGTCAAAATGACCCGATACAGATGATTAAAAGAAGAAAAATACCCTGAATTAGGGGCTTAAAAGGGTCGTAGTGACCCAGACTCGGTCAAGTTAGGAAAAATGACTAAAATTCCGCAAGAGCTTCAGTCACCTTGAGAAATCCTTCGTCCCATCTTCTGTAGTCATGCTTTTTGCCTTTTATAAAAGCTGCTTTTTATTCCTCAATGTCTTCACTGTGTTTGTGTTTTTTATGTGATGTGGCCCAAAGAGTTCTACCAGACAATAAAGATATTCCATTCTTTTCTTTTCTATTCTTATGATAAATTCAAGGGATTTTTCTTAGGAGCATTTTATCAATGAAACAAGCAAGTATCAGTAGTAGTAGGATAGACTATACACATTTAAATTATTGCAGTGAATCATTCATTACTATGAGGAAAAATGGTTGTACGATAGGTTTGAACTTCATAAAGAGGTTCTGATTCTGAAAGTGTGGGAATTGTGTATTAGGCAATCGCTTGTAAGCAATGTCACTCTGAAGTTGATATTTTTACTCTGAAGCAAAATCAAACAGGTTATCACAAATTGGTCAAAAAATGGCAAATTTTTTTTTTTTCCAAAACTGTGCCACCCTAATGGATAAGACATAGTGTAATACTATATAGAGTCGGGCAAAAAAGTATTTAGTCAGCCACCAATTGTGCAAGTTCTCCCACTTAAAAAGATTAGGGAGGCTTGTAATTTTCATCATAGGTAAACCTCAACTATGAGACAGAATGAGAAAAAAAATAATAATCCAGAAATTCTGAATTTATTCGCAAATTATGGTGTAAAATAAGTATTTGGTCAAAAACAAAAGTTCTTTGTTATATACTCTTCTAGAGCAGCAATGTGTTGGGGCTGTCGCTGGACATGGACTTTCAACTCCCTCCAAAGATTTTCTATGAAGCATGGGTCATACTGAAAGACCCAGCTACGTCTCATCTTCAATGCCCTTGCTGATGACAGGAGGTAATCATTCAAAATCTCACGATACATGGCCCCATTCATTCTTCCTTTACATGGATCAGTCGTCCTGGTCCCATTGCAGAAAAACAGCCCCAAAGCATGATGTTTCCACCCCCATGCTTCACAGTAGGTATAATGTTCTCTGGATTCAACTAAGCATTCTTTCTCCTCCAAACACTGACCACATGACATTCTCTCTTCTGGATCATCCAAATGCTCTCTTGGATCATCCAAATGCTCTCTAACAAACTTCAGACGGGCCTGGACTTGCGGCGTAGTGTGATTCTGATGGTAGCCTTTGTTACTTTGGCCCCAGATGCAGGTCATTTACTAGGTCCGCTCGTGTGGTTCTGGGATTTTTGCTCACAGCTCTCAAGATCATTTTGACCCAACGGAGTGACAGTTGATTTCTTCACACCAAGCTGCTTACCTATTGCAGATTCAGTCTTCCCAGCTTGGTGCAGGTCTACATTGTTGTTTTTTGGTGTCCTTTGACTGCTCTTTGGTCTTGGCCATAGTGGAGTTTGGAGTGTGACTGTTTGAGGTTGTGGACAGGTGTCTAACAAGTGGAGGACAGAGAAGGAGTTACAGGTCTGTGAGAGCCATACATCTTGCTTGTTTGTAGGTGACCAAATACGTATCATCCACCATCATTTGCGATTTTCTGGATTTTTTTTTTCTCATCCTGTCTCTCACATTTGAGGTATACCCATGATGAAAATTACTTCATATTCTTAAGAAGAAGAACTTGTACAATTGGTGGCTGACTAAATACTTTTTTGCCCCACTGTAAGGGGTGAGAACCTTTGGTGTTGCGATCTTAAGGTGAACTCCTAGTTTGGCTGCAGTCATCATGAAAGAGTGGAGTACATTGTTCCCATCTCCGATCCAGCTCAGAGTCAGTCCATTCAGAGACCCGTAATGCTCCTGCAGAACAAGAGCTTTTTCAGCCAGTGACACACGAGCGTGAGGCGAGTATTGTCCAGGACAGCACCTGCAGAGTGAGGAAGTCCGCTAATATCTGAATGGGGTGGTACATGTCAGACAGACCATTGATGATGGGAATGGTTGCGTCTTTAGCGAGGTCCTCCAGTGTGGCGTGACTGTACACTCGGGCCAGCACGATGTCACAGAGCCCCGAGAGCACCCTGCAGACACGGCAAACTTCTTATTCATTTTACACTTGAGATTTCACTAGTTCCTCTCTCACCTGGCTGTGTCTGTCGAGCTCTCGTTCACTCCGAGGTGAATGTCTTGGGAAGTAAGGAAACAAGGGTGTCCTCCAAGCAAAGCAAATCCTTCAACAAAACGTGCACATAAAAACTGCATTTGGTCAGGCCTGAAACAATTCGCGAGTCTTCCTCATTTAATTCATTTAAAAAAAAGGCCAAAAAGTG
>JAPMNZ010914605.1:0-18518 GCA_029875035.1 Pomatoschistus microps
TTTTTTTTTTTTTTTACATTATTTTCCCAACTGGAAATAATATAAAATAAAACATACATATGATCATATCTATTTTTTATGACTGTGTAGAAACATAAAATAATTTAAAGTTATTGTTTCTTTATTGATTTAAAAAATAATAATAATCTTGGTAAATGTAAATAAAGTTAGCGTGACTTTGAATCAGATGCACTTGAGATGGACCCACATATTTTCCAGTGTATATGGACTTTAGATCGGCCGAACACAATCTGACCTGGTGCTGTTGGACTGTTGGTGTATGGTAATGTAGTTATATCTAAATGTAGAGCGCGATCACTTTCACATCTGCTCTCTGGACCTTAATGATACACTCTGAGGCTGTTTGGCACGTTTATGACCTGTGGGCTGCTGGACTCTAGTCTGCGGGTCGTGGCGCTCTTACTAGTGTGTGTGTGTGTGTGTGTGTGTGTGTGTTCATCGAGTTGCCTATAGAGTCCTGTCTAAATTAGTTTTTTCTTTTTCATTTTCAGAAAACCTCAATATTTTCTGACTGTATGTCACGGTAAGCTCACCTTTTATTTACAATATAAACATTTGTTAAATTTCACTTTTTACTCATGTTGTATTTTATATCATACTGTCACAGAGCAACTTACCTATCTCTGTGTAGATTTAAGAATTAAGTCTACACAGATTTGCACATGCACACACACTTATACACGTATACACGTACCCACACGTATACACACACACACACACACACTCGCACACTCACACACACACACACACACACTAGTTGTGACTCCAGATTTGTCCCATCCAAACTCAACTCAGACCAAAATGTTACTTCATAAATCTTTCTACCATGGCTGCACAGATAAAATTCTCAAAGTAAATTAGCAGAGGAAAGGCAAAGCAAAGCCATGAGCCTAAAGGTCAAATGAAGATTAGAGCGAAACTGTACACGACGACTCACCGGCTGGCACCCGGAACAGCACAAAGCCCTCATTGTCCCGCTGCTCTCTGCATGAGCTGTGCACCGATGACTCCTGCTGGTGTTTTTGGGAAACTGCAGCCAACTGTTCTGCACAAGAAGACAGACAAAGCTAAAAAGGCATTTAAGTAACACTGTGTAACTCTCTGGAGGTGGGACTGGAGCGTGACCTGTATGATTTCACAACTGTGGACAATTTTAAAGAAAGCTCAAGTCTTGTTTGTGGAGATGGTATTTTGCTCACAGTAAGGACGTTTGATTGTATTCTTTCTGCAGAGCACCAAAATCAGTTAAGCTTTATGCAGACTTAGTGTTCTTTTGACTTCAGGTCAAAAGTCTCGTTAATACTCATGTGATGGGCATATTGATTCATAATATGAATGTATGCATAGTGACTGAAGGATCTCAAATAACAAGTTTAATACAAAATCATAAATTATAATAAAGTCTTAAAAATAAGTATAGATCTTTTTAAAAGCATTCGAAATGATTTCATTTCTGCTAAAATAATCAGAAGCTATATCTCAAGGAAATCCAGCATCAGTAGATATACTTATTGTTCCACTTAAATCCATTAAGATGATTTTTGTATAGCTCTAAATCACAAAAGCAGTCCTCTCGGAGGACTTTGAAGTTGCCTATTTTCCAACACAGATCAGAGAATCAAAGAACAGGTCAAACACAGGGGGGAAAAATTGAGAGGGATCCGCTCCCATGGACAAACAAGCTGTAAATCCAGGTCTCTAGAACTGTAGAACTCTAGGCTGTAGGAGTGGGAGAGGGGTTCAGCCTACAAGTCTGTGGCCGGGAGAGACAGTCCACAGGTGCAGATGAAACAGACTGGATTCAGAGGTCCCATCATCACGTCATTAAACAGACAACGGGGCAGCGGGTGAAAAGCAAAGAAAGGCCTACACTGTAAAAAAGTGTTGCTTTAATCAAAAAACAAAAATTCATCAACGTTCCATCTGCCTTTTTGGGTGTTGACAACTTCAGCTAAGTTAATACCAAACTATTACTTAATTTCTCTGTCCTTTCAAAGCTAAACTATAACTTTAGCTTTGAAAGAAATTCAAAGCTAAAAACTATAACTTTAGCTTTGGAGAAATTGTGTAAGTTTTCCAATTTCTCCAAATAAAAAACCTGTTAACCAATAACAATAACAAATAAAAAACCAGGTTTTTTATTTGTTATCATAGACTTAGAATTTGAATCATAAATGTCCACGAGAGCTGACATGTAAATGCTCCATCTTGAAATACATTGGTTGATAAGGGACCAAAAGGATGCAAGAATCACGTTTTCGTTTCTACTGCTACTGACATCGTTGCTTCCACTGTGCCCTCACAAGTTTGAAGAAGGAACCATGGAGAACCAGAGTTATATAAAAGAACGACTTGAACAGCAATCTTATCGAAAAAAATAAAATAATGCAAAAATCTAGAAACCGGCGTCATAGCAGCAATATCGCACACCACATACACCAAAAGGCAGAGTTAAAACAACAGGAGGCACATTGTGTAGTTTGTACACAACAGACTCACCTGTGAACAATACGTAACTTTCTTCACACCAGCAGTGATGAGAATGAGGTAGAATCTGCAACACAGGTCTCAGGATGTTCTGACCCGATCCGAGTCCAACTACTATGTTACAAGTTTAAACTAAACTTATTCAGGGACAAGCCTCAAATATGCAAAACACACAAAATCCTTGCAAAACAATTGCCAAAATATCAACAGTATGAGTTTGAATGTTGTGTTTTCTTACCGAGATGGCATGCAGCGCCTGGTGAAAGCTAATAATCTGAGCTTTTAGCACAGTTCTTTTGCGGCTGTGTCCATGTCCAAGGCAATGTCCTCCTGCCTCTCAAACCATTGTGGTTTTAAGCTCCCACAGATTTCCCATTCCTCCAGACGTCTCTTCTCTTCTCACTGTGTTTGTAAAACTATATTTTATAATAGATCCATGGTAAAGCACCTCTGTGCAGTGTGTGCCGCTTCACAACGCGGACTTTGTTGTGCATGAGGCAGATTTGTGGCGCGGTAGTAAATAGAGAGATCTGGTCATTTATCAAACTAAAGGATTCTTTCCTTAGTGGTCCATTGAAATACCGGGTGTTGGGGACCACTGTTAAACACGACATACCTCGGAGGCTTCTGTAGTGTTGGTGGTAGAAGGAGACTTGCAATATAAGATCTCAATAGTTGGGAGTAAAAACTACACAGTGAACCTTTTAAAGGTGATCAATTTACTCAAATGTATATGGGAGGATTTTCCCAAATTTTTGCAAAGAACCGCCCTCTCCACTTTTATATCAAAACTCTCTGGTCTTTTTAGACGAGCTTATGCTGCCAGAATGATTGACAATTGGGAGGACCAATAGTCTTGATGATCCACCCGGAAGAAAATCCTCCTAAATACCTTCAGTATTTTAGTGTTCATTCAAAACCAAACTAACTTCCACCTGGAAAAAACCTACCAGACACACACACAAACTCCTCTCATAAAGGTCCTGTTCCGACTCAGATATGTGCCTAGTACCTCTCATGTTTAGAAGCAAGAGTGCTAACCACTCAGCCAGTGCTTTATTTAAAGTACAGCGTGGAAGCACATTGACCCTTGCTTAGTATTTTAACATCTAAGGTAGATTAATTTTAATAGGCCTACAGTAGCTTGACCTTGACTATTACAGTTGGTAAAAATAAATAAATATGTATTTTACATTTGGACTTGCTTCATATTCCCTCTCAAAATTAACGCTTTTTTTTTTGCTTTGCAATGCACTCTGGGTAGCGTTGTCCAATAGATTTTGTTTTTGCCTGTACACGTTATATTTTTTGTCATTAATGGTATGTAAGTATTTTCACTTAAAGCAATCAAATCAGTCTTGTATCAGGTTCTTTGATAATTAGTTATACTGTATTTATTTGTCAACCAAAAATATAAAATAATGAAGTATATAGTAAATGTTTTACATCAAAAACTGGTCTGCTGCACTTTTCACAGTGTACAGCTGAAGTCATAATGATATCATATAAAGTAGGAAGTGGAGAGGATAGTGCTGGTAACTTCTCTCAGCAAAGTGTCTCCATATTCAGCCATATGTGGCTTTTTAGTTATATTTCTAATTTTTACCTGAGTCTTACTTATCTCACCATATGTTGTATTAAAGAGGACTGTTTTAAGCCTATTTAAGTTGTCACTGTTAGGATGAGATAAATGTCATGATTCGTGTCATGCATTACTTGGTGTCGGATCAAAAACTTCACAACACTCCGACATGAGTTCGGCAGAAGGCCTTTGGCCGCAGAGCAGATCAGCAGACCTGCAACCGCAGTCCCCATTTTGTTTTCGTATCACGAGTTGTTTCAACTTTCCGCAAAAACCGTCTATAACATATAAATTCTATAATGGATTTTCAACTTTGTGTTGATTTTTCCAAACAACAAAGAGTGATCATTTCAAATGAGTTAATTAGTTTTATTTCAATGCTGCAGAACACAATTTCCCTTTCAAATTGCTTCCAAATCTTAACACATTTACATTGAATGTTCTGAGAGGTAAGTCAATCTATTCAAACTAATAACATTATATTAAATCCTAAATTGTGATTATATTCACTTTTACTCCTTATTCAGTGTCTCCTGAAACTTAGAATTTGAGCCGTTTGTGCTGTCCATGCAACCGTCCATCAGCAGTTGTGACTCCAGTAATCTAATTACTTACTGTACTGTATGAGCAATGCATGAAATAGAAATTCAGGCTGATATTTAAACACAAATCTTGACTTTTTTGAGTTTTAAAATATTCCCTCTACCCTCACAAAAAACATCCACACTAATATCAGCAACGTCTGTGTACCTGGCACAAACGCATCCCTAAATTCAATTGTGTCTAAATAAGATAAAATAAACTTTATTGATCTCACAATGGACAAATTTCCAAATGCTCCTATATCAAACTCCGTACCCTACAATGAATCCTTTGAATATGACGCCATAAACAGAGAGGGACTACCATATCATGTCTACCATTTTAGTTAAAATCATTTTCCATTAATTGTGTTATTTTTTTCTATCAAATGACTTTCACGGTTGAGGGCTATAGTCGAATGTGTGTTTCAAGTGCTTACCGTGATTTAGACCACACCTTGATAGATTTAAACGTAGATCTATCAGAATGCCAGTGATTGTACTGTATATTATAGTCTCCATTTGAAAATATAGGGATTTGTTTATTCATATATTTTCTATTTACCTTATTACAAGCAATAAATTATGACAAGCCACAAAAAAAAGAAAAAATAAGAATAAATCTGGCTAAAACGAACACAAATGATACTTCTTCTGTTCTTTACATTGTGGCGGTGGTGCAGCGCTTAAGCAGACTGGGGGCCGCTGTGCACTGCTTTACCTTATGCTCCTGGACTTTAAGTAGAGATTTGTGTGGCATTTATGGGATAACCAGAGTGTAATAAAAACAACCACAAAGCAGTATATGCGTGTGTCGAGGGCCTATAGCCGAGTGTGTGTGATGAGTGAAGGCAGTTTTATGGATGGACCCCACCTGGCCTCCCATGTCTCCTTTTAAGCGGAGCAGCCTGGAGCCAAACCACAGCAGCCACAGCAGCCCATGTACAGGCCTGTCACCGTACGATGTGAGGAGGGAAATACTGCTACGGAAAATATTGTGATATCAATGACACAATAGATATAATTAGTGGGAACGAGTTAATAATACTGAAAGTGTAAAAACTAAATTTTTCAGTTTGGAGTGGATTAATCAAGGTTATTACCACGACTAAGTCTTTCAAACAGTAACTAACTGCTCTGTACAGGATGAGATATGTGATTTTAAAAGGTCAAGAAGCACTGTAGTTACATTTTAAGTGAAAACGAATAATTAGATTAATAGGATAGTTGCTTGATATATCGATTATCAACATATTTTATTTACAGCCCAATTTCAAGTTATAAATTAAAACACAATTCTTATTAAATGTGACTTTAAGTGCTTTAACACTACTGTGATAAAGATGGTTTCTATACTATTTTGGGTTGAAAAAGGTTCCAGTGACAGTAACCTGCTTTAGCCCGGTTCCAGTGACAGTATCCTGCTTTAGCCCGGTTCCAGTGACAGTATCCTGCTTTAGCCCGGTTCCAGTGACAGTATCCTGCTTTAGCCCGGTTCCAGTTGCCTATTTTAATCTATTTTTTTGTGTCATTTACACGTCTTAAACCTGTGACACATTTCTTTAGCATCACCATCTGCAAATATGGAGTATTTGTGTTGGAACTGCATGTATAAAATGTGTGTTTACGTGAGACAAAAATGTGACCGTTTGACCCGTGCCATAACCGCTGCAACAAACAGGAAGTGAATAAATATAGCTCTCAGTAAATAAAACCCTGGATACATGCTGTTCATTTAAAGCTGGAGTTCCTGACTTTTGTTGTTATTAATAAATACATTGTGTTCGTCCCAACAGAAAGAGTCTAGTTTAAGTAACATATTGTGAATAAATCGGACCATATCTTTATCTAGATAGAAAGTATTTGATGGTTTACATAATTGGAGCTGAATGAGGGAGAGCTGGTATTTTCACTGATAAAGATAAAGGCCAAAAACAAATGTTGAAAGTCTTGAAAAACTGTTTTGAGAGCGAGGGAATAGTTATATGGATTTTTTTTTACATACATTATTTTTTGTGGTTTCAATTTTGGGTACTCCAGCATTAACACTTTTTATGCTTTTCTTTTAGTTTTGTATTTTGTTTGTACAAGTGGTTGCTAATAAATTGTAACTTCATGAATTTCATATTTAATGTAACAATTTCAATGTATTCAAATGTGTTTTTTTCATGTTTTATGATTGAAGTAGTCAAGCTTTTCAGATAAATAAACATTTACAATGCATTATGAATTTACAATTGACATTAAAAATGGTTATATAATGTTTCCTTATAAGAAGTGTATGGGGTTAACAGAATTCCAGTGTGAATAAACAGTTTGTATTCAGCTTTGCGTCTGCACAGACCTCACCGCTGTCTGCGGCTGGAGCGCCACCTGCAGGAGGCCATCTGTCCTTTGAGTTGAGGTAGTAGGTTGTATAGTTTTAGTTCCCAATATTTAAGATGACTATACAACTTACTGTCTTTCCTCAAATTACTAGAATAGCATCACCAGCAACTCCTCCCTGCAAACTTCTTTCTCTATTATTTAATCTTCTATAAAACCAGTCTGGACACTGTAAATATTAATATTAATTATTTCCTGGATGAAATGTCTTGTTATCTTGTTTTCCTGTTTTATTTGAAAATGATGTTACAGTTTCGATGATTGTTGGTATGTTAATATTTCCTAATCTAATTGCTTTGCTTGGTATGAATGTTCTTGAACTTGTGATATCTTGCTTTTATTCTTTTTATGGTTTCCAAGTACCAAAACATGGATATTAATTCATTCAACTAGTACCAAAATGAGTAAATGTCAGTTCTAGAACAACGTCAAGACAAAATAGTTGGTATCAGAGTATCAAGACCTCATAGTATCGGGATTGGAATAGTGTCATGGCAACACTAATCCATCTGCAGATCGCTCCTGTGTAACTTTGCATTAACCGTTTGTCCTCTCTGTCTCGTGAACAGCTGTGGAAGGAGGGTGTCACTGCTCTGTCCCGGGTCTCTGCACTGACCCGGGTGACCTATGATGTTCGTACAGGGTGAGGTAGTAGGTTGTGTGGTTTCAGGGTTGTGATTTTGCCCCATTAGGAGATAACTATACAACCTACTGCCTTCCCTGGAGGGCAGCAATACATCACAGGATCTCAACTCACACGTCCAAGTCAAGAGGGAAAAGAGAAAAAAAGACTAATAACAAAGAGGTAGATTGGATTTCATGTCTTTCATGTGTTCATGCTGCTGCTGCTGCTGCTGCTGCTTGTCTGCATAGCAACAGTCGCAGCAGTACCAGTAGTTTGGAATCGGTTATTTAGAGTTGATGTGTGATAACTGGAATTTGTAATGTGTATGTTGTTGTTTACTTGTTTAAATAAATAAATATTAAAACTATTTTTAAAAGCAAATTATTTTGTGTTTTCAAGCCTTGGCGCTGGTTGGATTAACCAGATATAGATCTCTAAATAACAGCTGTTTTTTAAAGTCAAGTTATAATACACAGCATTGTATAAAATTGTAGGCCCACAAAGGCTTGCAAAAGTACTATTGCACATGTTGTAATGTTGACGGCCACAAGCAAAGACAGCTGTGAAGTGAAAGTATTATAATTCATGTTTTAGAATTTTAATCAAAAACTGAACATTTATGAATACTTGTAATGCACATGCATCCATATTTCAGTATTTATCTGCATGCATGGAATTGTCTACTGATTGCTGAATGGTCACATCTTACCTGATTTAAATACTATTTAAAAGCCATTAAATAGAGGCCATGTGTGTGTAATCTCCTCTCAGTATAGTTGTAGCTGTTTTGTGAGGGCCTCAGAGTCAAGGTGAAAGTGAAGTGGTTTTTAAACAGCATCCTGAAGTCCAATGTCCAATGAGAAGTCAGGGATAAAGTTGCGGAGAATTTCAAAGCTTTGTAAAGTTATACAAAGATTGATGTGATAGAAATGGAAAGAGAATGGCACCACTGCAAACTTACAAAGACACAACTGTCCACCTCAACTAACAAGCCCAACAAGGAGAGGAGTGGATCAGAAATGTAACCATGCATCCCAGGATGACTCTGGAGGAGCTCCAAACTTAAGTCCTACTGAACATAAATCTGGCTGATATGGACAAAAGAAGAATCCAGTGTTGAAAGAAAGCATACCCAGTTTTCCTGATATCACATAGGGGACACATTCAACATACAGAGCAAGGTGCTGTGGTCTGATGAAACCAAAATGTCACTTTGCTTTCACTTCACAGCACTCTGCACATAATGAAATACCACAACAAAGTAACACACGTCCAAGTTGTATTCATACTTCTACAAACCATGATACACACTCGCAGGGAGACAGTAGAGGGCGACACACTCCAGGCCATGCACAACTTCGGTTGACAAGAGGTCAGAGCTTATGAATGCATTCATTCCAGAACAGAATAACCTACAGCAATTGAACGCGTCTTACAATGAACACATTTGTCCAACGTAATTATGAACTTGATGCATTTTACTTGAACTGTCCTACTTCTCCCCCCGTGTGTGTATAATAGTGAGGATCTATTACAGCACAGAGGGATTGAACTTGACTTATATTAAGCCAGTCTATGCAGTCCCTCCAAACTCCGTGTAAACGCCTGCATACAGCATGTACAGCATTTGATCCTTTCACTTGTTCAGCCAATACAATGACGCACGCTCGGGGATCCAGCGCGATCACGCACGGGAGACACACTGCGCGGTCCACCCACCCTTCACCACCGAGACCCCCGTGCCAAAACCTCTGCCCTATCCCATTGGTCTGTGCCATAGGTGTGTCGGATCATAGGGGGGAGGTCTCTGCGCTCACTGACGCGACTTCCTGCTGCTGGTTGGAAGTTTTCTTTTTCTTTTTTTTTACGTGGGTGGCGACGCGTCAGACTTTTCACCATTGAGGAGTTTTTTTCTTCCTGTCAAAGCGTCCCGGGACATAGCCCTGACCCACGCGCACGAGGCCAGCAAACCGGGTTTATCACTATCTCTGAACATGTTTGGGATAGTGCACCCAAATGTAAGATACCATTTCTTTATTATCACTTTCCTTTAATGTTGAATATTTAACCTCTTTCATTCGCGTGGTCTTATAAGTGTATGCTTATTGCACCCATAACGCGTGCAACGTATCCATGTCTGATGATAAACCTGTTGGCATATGCAATTCCTGGTTGTTTGGTTAAGCTGGTTTTGCAATTATTCCATGCCAAAGTAATACTATTTTGGGGTACTTGCGGCGCATGGAAAGTTGTTATCTGTGTTTGTTAAGCTCACGGATACTTACAAGTAGCAACTGTTTTTATCTCATCTTGAATGGAGCTGAGAGTTGTGTTTAAAAGTCATAACAACAGTGACCTTGGAGCAGGTTCTTGAAGCACACTCAGTCAGATGGAAAAGCAAATAAGGCATTCCTGACACTTGCACTGGTCATAAATCTGCTTTAATAGTTTCGTGGACATGTAGTGTGTATGCTCCCCCAGCTTCCCCTTCCCATCCCAAGATAGACACTTCTCTGTCTGGAATAATGACTCTACAGGGAACCCAGCACAATGTCCTTTGAGGGGTGGAGAAAGGAAGGACAGGGCATTCCTTCTTCAGACTGCTTCACTAAACTGTGAAGGAAATGGGTCTATATGTAAACCACATTGTGATGGGTGTTTTGGATATGGGAAGTCTGATTAGCCTGGGATCTACAAGTCCCCAGACATAAGGTTTACAAGTACACATATTATTTGGCTTTATCTAATTTAAATTCAATGGCCTTGAATGATGGCTGTGCAAAATTTTTCAATATTATAAATAGAGGTTTTAAACCTGGAGTGTCTAACTTTTTGTTTTATAAATATGTTTTGTTTGTCAGAGCAGAAAGAGTCTTAAGTTGTATTTTGTAATCAGACCAAGCAACATGCTGTTATCCTAATATTCAAAAACATTTTGTTTTGCATGCTGGAGGTTGATTGTCTGAGAGAAGGCTGGTACCCTATTTTTCAGTGGAAAAGCTGATCTACGGCTGTGACAGAGGCCAAAAATGGTTGCATGCATTTCAATATTGTTTATTTATTGTTGTTTCAAAGTTGCTTTGAAAGCACAATTCAAAGCAACTTTAAGATTATCTCATTCTCTTTAGTGAAATCCAGTCAGTTTAATTTTCACCTAAACTTTTCCCTACATATCAGCTCAGTCTGGCTGCACTGGTTTCAGTTATATACATTCATAACTAAGGCTTAATTGTAATTGTAGTACCCTTGATGAGCCAGTAGGACTACAGTCTAGTTAGTACATGATAGCTCCACATCAAATAAATAACCTTAGCCCATCTTAGCCAACACAGACGATTTTTTTAAATTCTCTTTTGTCTCTTAATATATAAATAAATACTTACTTACTTACTTACTTACTTACTCTTAATACAGTCCAACAAGATTCTTCACTTCAGCTTAATCTGGGTACAATTTCATCACAAGCCCTTCTGCAGTCTAAACCAGTATGGCTGTGTTATGAATTGTTACAGCAGTAGAACCCTCAGTCGTATCTATGTAAAATGAAATTGTAAACTCATATTGACAAACAAATAACTTGTAATAGTGGACAAAAATACATTTATTATTTCAACCAGTAAACTGATCAAAAGGACTTGTTTATATCTGAAAGTTTTCAGCTGTCTTTGTCTATCAGCTTGTCATTTAGTTTACGGTGATTTCATTGTCACCTTTGCAGTCCTATAAAGAACGAATCAACAAATCGACACATAATAAAGTATATAACATACACATACAAACATATGCATGTATTAGATCAGACATGTACTTTCAGTCTCCCCATGACAGACAGACAGATTCCCCCCAAGGAAACAGTGGCACTATAAACTCAGTGACTGTTGTACAAGTCACTGATCTCCATCTTGCCTATTGCATTGTTGTGCAATAACAAATACTGTATACAAGTATTGAACTGCCATCATTCGAAACCAGACTTAACATGGCTCACTACGGCCCTCTCATTATCTCTGAACCCTGAAACTAACCTCGTATATTCCACACTATTTCACTCATGTCTTCTCTCTTAAAAGAATTGTGTTATGTTAAGACAATCAAAAATAGGGTCTTGTTTCTTTCTTCTTCCCATCTGTGGCTCAGAAATGCATTCATAATCCAGGGGGCTGTAACTTGACACACTTGACACAACCGTTAACAGTGAACAGATGTTGCTCTTGTCCCATACATGCCTTTATGTGAAAACAACATCTCCTCTAGTCTGAAGCATTATTCCTGCCTTACTAATGCCTGGCGTCTAGTCAAGAACCTCCCCATATAAGAAAACGAGAATGAGACCGTGGACATTTTGGGCTTCCAGACAGACAAGTTTACGTCCATTCTTTCAAACAGTATGTTTGATGTTGTTTTTGCAACAGAAAAATATATGGAAAATTTGGATTTAGGGTTTATTAAACTTGCTATAAGACTGGCAAGACTGTTGCAATAGTGTCTTTGTTATGTGTTTGTAGAAAAATAGGAGTGTATTGTACTAGAAACACATTGTGAATTAAAAACAGACCACTGTATCTCCCAATAGGGGATGGACAAGAATCATGGCCAGATCTGATTGTTTGTAATACGCTATTCAGTCTGACAAAATACTATTATTATCACAGCTCTAACACTATTTCAAGTTTATTGCCATTTTATCATTTGATTTATCATGCTCCATAATTAAAATGACATTATAATGTTTTATGCACTAGCAATTTTGGAAACACAAAAATGCTACTGCATAGATAAAACCAAACACTCGGAATACCTTATCAGCACATTCATTCTGTAATCCTCACAGCTGCACATTGAGCCTTAATGTATGCTGGGGATAGCTAAACCAGATGTGATGTCACCATTAAAGAAATGTAAGCTGTTATTTAGTTAGAATTTTTCCTTGCAGATGCTGGAGGGTCTGCACATTGATGATGATGATCAATACTTGACATTCAACATTTATGGACATCGGTCATCGTATGGGGCTATACCATAATACATTTAAATGAACTGAAGAACAAAGACGGGTCTTTTATCAAGGGTTTCAGAAGGGTGCCAACAGTTAACAGTTCAATAGGAAGGTTATTATTGCAGCATGTAGTTATTAGTAACTGTAATCTGATTAATGAGCTACAGCCGTGGATGTATTGTATTACTAGCTACAAATCTGCATTCCCACACCAGAGACAGTTACAGTGACAGGGGGCGGGGCAAGTCTACTGTAATGCAAATGAGCAGCATTATTTTCCCTCCCCTGAGCTGGGCTAATAATGGGGAAAACTTTGAGGCTGTTCTTTCTAAGTTTTGTCTTTTCAGGTGAATTCACTTTAAAAGGACCACCAATTCCTCAAATATGACCAAATAGACTTTTATGTTACTGTGTTATTATACCTTTCAGAAAAGCTTAGTTTGATTTGTCCCCTGGCACGAATAAAGCGTTATCTTATCGTAATAGAATCTGCAAATTCACAATCTTAATAACTCAAAATGCCTCTGGGTACACTTGGCTGCAGCTGTAAAGTGCCAAACTGTTGTTGTGTAGTCAGGCAAGACACTTGACTTCACCCACATTGCCTAGAATGAGTCTGGTGTGTGCGTGAGTGGTTGGTGGTGGTCGGAGGGGCCGATGGCACATACTGGTTGCCTCTCTTCAGTCAGTGTGCCCCATGGCAGCTGTGGCTAGAGTAGAAGTTCATCACCACCGTGTGTGGAGTGAATGAATAATGACATGTTAAGTGTCTTTGAATGTCCAAAAAAGCGCTATATAAAACCTCTGCATTTTTATTGTTCCTTCTTTTCCCTCAGCCAGCCACAGATGTTCTATGTAAGACTTTGGAGTTTAGTAGTACTCATTGGTTTTCATAACATTGCTACAATTACTATTTAAACCTTTTCTCTGTGGGCGGCACGGTGGCTGAGTGGATAGCACTCTCGCCTCTCAGCAAGAAGGTCCTGGGTTCGAATCCCGGTCGGAACAGGGTCCTTCTGAGTGGAGTTTGCATTTTCTCCCCGTGCCTGCGTAGGTTTCCTCCGGGTACTCCGGTTTCCCCTACCACTAAAAACTTGCTCACTAGGTTAAATCCTCCAGCTCTGGTAGTCCTGACCAAGCCGAGCATAAACATCTGGAGATGGGTTCCCGGGCGCTGTCCTACGGCGGCCACTGCTCCTGACGTAAGCCTTAGTGGCATCAGGATGGGTCAAATGCAGAGGATTGAATTGCCCTATGGGGATTAATAAAAGTGCACCTTTACCTTATGTTAAGCACTCTCACATGTTGCTGCTCCTCCAGCTCTAAAACTGATGGAGTTTAGGCAGTGACCAAACAAACTGGTTTTTTACCAAAGAACCTGGCAACCCAAAATAGAACACACAACATTTGCGCTTCCTATTTCCCATATTGACTCTCATCCACACACTTGTGTCCACTCTCCTGTGTTCGTAGTTTGGTGATTGAGGGGTCATCGCTCACCTGCTGGGGCCATGGCAGGGGACGTGTACAGCCCCCCATCCCCTCTCGGAGAGTCCCTCCTGGGCAGTCCTCTGTGTGGAGACCTGATGGAGGACCTGGCTGACATCTCTCAGTCCATCGAGGGCAACAGCCTGGGCTTTGACTTCCCAGAGTACCAGAGTCCAGAAAGTCCATCTGCACTCGGTAATGGATGTTTGTTTCAGTATGATGCAATGTTGGACTTTATTTGTTTGACTCTATGCAATACATTAAGTCTATTTTAGTTTGGGCAAAGTACAGATTTACTTTTTTCACTTTGACTGGTCAATGCCCAATTTAAAAAGTATTTTCATTTTTTAATGTTGTAAAAAGAACATGTTTGTTTGAATTCATACTCATTAAATTTTAGGTTCATTGTTCAAAATTAGAAGTTCAAATCTCTTTCTCTGTCCAGCCAAACATTTACAGCCATGCAAAAATATCCTGCCTTTAACTTTGGACCAAACTGGGTTAAGATGTGAATGTAGGTAAAACTAAACCACTAAAATTGCACATGGCTCGTGCAGTTAAGCTCCAGGGTTGATAAATATACCCCGTGTGTCACTAATACCTTCATAGCAAATAGCACAATGAACTAAAACCCACTTATGAACACTACGTAGCAAGAAACAAAGCATTGACAATGAATACATTGTTCTAACATTGATAAATGTGTCTGCTGCAGAAACCCTGACCCCAGCGTCCAGCCCGTCGTCTGCTGTGAGCGGGACTGTCCCGAGTCCAGAGGAGCCCACTGTGCCCCTGTCACTGGAGTGTCAAGTTTGTTCAGACAAAGCTTCAGGCTTTCACTATGGAGTCCACGCCTGTGAGGGCTGCAAGGTGAAGTGTGCGTGTGTGTGCATGGACTCACTGAATTCCCGGCCCAACTTAAGCGGCTGAAATCTTGTTGCTAGATACACCACTCCAACACCAGCCATTTCCATATCCTCTAAATGTCCTGCGATTATACAGAGAATCGCAGAAGAAAAAGTAATCGCCAAAACTCAGTTACGAGAAATGTTTTTGTGATATCATAGTGGTACAATGACATCACACAGTTACAGAACAGACAGAAGGGGCAAAGTTACATGTTCTTCATACAGGATTCAGTTGTTTGACTTGAATACATAAACATTTTCCTCTGAAACCTGAAATGGAGTGGCAAGAAGTAAGACTTATGTACTCCCACCCCATCTCCATACACACACATACACTTTGGCTGCCTCGTCAGTAACACAACTGTTTATCCTCATTCTTGTCACCATCAACATGTTTATGTGCTGTAAAGTCATGAAGATGTTTTTATTATTATTATTTTCATCATTAATGTACTACCAGGCATTCTAGCGTGGCTGGATTTAAAAACAACTGTTTGGCTGTTTTTGATGAGTCAGCAGTATTGTATCATGGATAAAAACTACATTTACACAATATGTCTTATTTTTACATGAATAGCTCGTTGTCTTGTAGCCGTTCTGTTATATCCTGTTTTCAGTATTGTGGGTTATAAAGGAACAATAGGTCTTCAGTTGTTGCAGAGGTGGAAGCGTTCGCCGCAGAGGGACTTTCTAGAGGACACACAGACCTGAGCGGAGCCGACCCCCAGGCCAGTGGAAAGTTTGTCAAACATGCACAGGGTCATGTGAGGTCCTCTCATCACCTCTCCCCTCTTTGGCTCTGCTCCAAAACTATGCACCACAGCACTCTTGCAATGACCAACCGAGCTATTTATAGAGCTCTGCAGGCAAAAAAAATCACCTTTGAATCAATCCAGATACTTCTAATCTGCAGGTAATCCTCGGTCAAAGCGTTGGGAAGTTCAGGCTTTGGAGGAAGAAATGCGTCCATATTCCCTATTGATCACAAAATCACACAGAATGAAACATGTATACACTTCAAATAATCATAAATACGCTACTTATATGTCATGTTTGTTCCTTGTGTTTAAGACGTCTAATGTTGTCTAATTCAAGCCTTTTTAAAGTTTTTTTTGAAACTTTTTTGGGTTTACAGGGGAATGATAAAAACTATAAGCATTTAAATCTTTTTGGGTGGAGTTATTTCAGAACAGGCGGAGCCCTTAAACTTTGTAAGGACTGCTACAATTAATAAGACATATGAATAAAAGAAGAATGTAAGAATATTTTTGTAGGTAGTTCGGTCACTTTATCAAGTGCAACAATTCTTCTCATTTGTCACCTAATGGGTATCTGGTAAATCTGGTATTTCTGGTATTTTGATGGGATTGTCTCAAAGTGATTACATTTTTCAAGATATGCAAGTCCCTATTGCCACAGTTGGCATTGCATTCAGCGTTCTGATTAGCAATAGAACACTTGATTTGAACGTAATTTCAACAAGTTCTACTGGTCATTATTTCTTAATAATGAATCTCTCAAACAAAATGGCCGCTGCCCATGGCAACGCAATCTGTGCTTGTAGTTCACGTGTGTCAGATCACTCCACTTTAGCTGGGAACTATGGGAACTATTTCATTTGAAGTTATTAAATAAACCTTGTTGCATTCATAAAAGTGGACTGAAGTTTAGCGTCGGGATCCGGTTTATCCAGTCAGTACATATTTTCCGATGACTACCTGCGTTCTTTACGTTATCCCTTACATATTACTGTCCATGGGCTGTCAATAACATGAAGTGGCACTCCCCTGATTGAAGCGCAGGCAGATAGGGGGTGCACATGGTGATATTGCATCATGGAAAGAACTGTTGTGTGTGCATCGGCTGCACACCTCCGGTCAAGTAGATCTGGAGCTGGAATGTGGGAGGAATGTGTATGTGACCGAGTGCGAGGCTTAACTTGGGGAGCAGCAGCAGTAACAGCTAATGCACTTTGGACATGCTAAGAAAGTTTGATTTGAGGAAATGGGTGGAGTCATCTGTGCTCCTGCTCAGTTTGGAACTGTTGGAAGTAAAACCTGCAGCCACATGGCCCTTTCTGGAACCGATTTGAGAACCCTGGTCTAGATCCATGCGCTTAGCATCCGAGTGTAAACAGGAAGAGAAATAGAAACCTTGCTGAAGTTAGTATTGGCGCCACCAGCTGAACTGAGCGTTTTACTACATCGTATTTGGTCTGGCACGAACAAAATAAACCCTTCTGACTGCGGGCAGATTTTAGGTGAAAGACCTGAGAGGATGGCATTATAAAAGTCTAATGTACAGGTGACAAATACAAGTACTTCAGGATCCTGTTACGGCACATTCTCCACCCCGTCGTTGTCATAGAGTACACCCATTCCTACATTTCATTTCCCTTTGTTTTTCTCCTCAAACAATCTCCTGAAGGTAACAAAACAATATTTTGATAAATCTGTCACAATGTGCAATCCCTTTTTAAACCCAAAATGTGAGTCTGGTTAAAGATCGTTTTAAAATGCCGTGTTTTCAAAATCATGAATCATTTACAGTTGAGGCTGTCGTCAGTAGGTTCTGAATCACAGCCCAAACATGTGCTGACATGAAACGTATGATGTGGTGCTCTTTCTGTTTTTGTCAACTACAGCCTTTGTCCTTCCTCTTTTAGTGAGACACGGACGTCAGCTCTGAGCGCCTCCGTGAGCCCAAAACCACACGCTAACCTTAGGCTATGTTGCGTAATGATTACCCCACAGTTTATGTGTCACCAGCTCGATAGTATCTGTTTTTGCATTTGTTTTAATGCCTTTAAATAACTATGATTCCACTGTGAGGATGCAGAGTTTATGGGAAAGACTTTAGTTATTGTCTTTTAGAATCCAAAACAAACATGTGGGCTACAATCATGTTACCTGTTATGTTTTTCTCTTTCCCTTTGCTTCTCCAGAGCTGGATTAAATAAACCATGTGTGATTTTCTTATGTCACAATTTATCATTTGTGATGTGATGTACCTATATTTCAAGTAGTATTCTAACGTCAAATTTTTGGTTTTGCTGCTAATTTATAGATCGAAGTTAATTCTATTGCTAGTTTGTTATTAATTATGTCTATTGTGCATTTGACAATCGTTCGCTGCGTCTCGTGCCAAAATTAAAGGGCATGTCTAACTTTTTAGGAGCAACCAAATAAGTGCTGTCTTTTTCTATTATGGCGTTATAGACCCAATTTATTGTTGTTTTATGATTACAGTATATGTCTTGTTGCTACATACAGTTTGTCTGTCCTTTATTGCACCCTGACTCTCTGACTAGAATCTTCCCATACTGTAGTCTCCTCAAACCAGCATATTTCCCTTGAGCCTCGAGTGAGTTGTTTTCATTTATTCAGCTGTTGTTTACATTAATTAATGCATTTAATTATTCAACAGTAATTTAAGGAACTTGATC
>JAPMNZ010914622.1:0-10388 GCA_029875035.1 Pomatoschistus microps
ATTACACACTTAACAATCCTTTCCTGTGCTTGGACATTTGAACACACCCCCAAAATAGTGTCATTGACGTTGTGTGCAATAGCATGCATCTGTGCAATAAAATTAAATGAAATGTGCAATATGGGAACATGTGTCTGTCACTTTACTACACTATACTTTACATTACTGATTTATCTGCATATTTATACAAACACATATATAGTTTTATATGCAATAGACTTTGTGTCTTTATTAAGCTAAATAAATAGATTTAATATATGTATAGAGTTGTACAATACTTAATATTAATGTATCTTGTGCTGTGTGCTCCTCAACACTACTGTTCTGTAACTGGTGATGCAACACTGACATTTCCGCACTGTGGGACGAGTGACGGATCTTTTCATCTCATTAATTACACAAAATTCAACCTTCACACTTCCTAATGCAACACAAAAACCAACTTGCAAACACACGTTATGCATTTAGCACCAATCTCAGTCTGCGCTCACTCCGACTTAAAGTGCACATCTTTCCAATAAAGCACTCCACAAATCCACCGTTAAGTCCAATTTTACACCAAGTTATCAGAGGGGACTGGCCAACAATTTGTCCAACAAGATTTCCAAGCGACCAGCGTGTGTGAAACCGCACGAGTCCAGCAAATCAGGCTCCCAACGGTGACGGATTTCCTTTTATGACTCCAATTCAACGCCATTGTGCAGCCACTCCTATTTATCTCTTTGTTTTGGCAGCCTGAGTGCGTACATTGCGGCGTGGCTTATAGTAATGAGCTTTAGACCTTTGGCGGGATAATGGAACAGCGAGCGCGTCGGCCCCTCGGCGTGTCCTAAGTGCCTATTGTAAAAACAAGTGGAGCCCCTGTGTTAAAAGCCACTCTCTAATAGTTCATTAGGAAGTCAAATGGCAGCCGGTCGGTGGGTCATTTATCCAGCTAACCAGATCTGCGGCTGGGGGACTGTCGGGGGGGAGGATTGGCGAGCCTAATGGGCCGATATTATACTTTGTTCAGGATCTTTGAGCTAGTTTTAAGACGCCTTTTGCTTTTTGTCCAGTCAAACGAACCGCGGTGATTGGAGGAAATGCGTGAGCGAACCAAGTGTAGGGGATGTGGGGAGGTTGGGAAAAAGGTTGTAGCAGGTATAGAATGAAGTTTGGATAGGTTGAATGATTGATAGGATTTTTTGTCTATAGATTATCATGTTAATCACTGTGTTTAAGAAAAGTTTAAAGTCCAACATTAAAAACATCCCCACGCCAATAACCTCATCTTCTCCGGCCTCGATAACTGTAACTCCCTCCTCTCTGTTCTCGACCCCTATCCCTCTCCCACCTCCAACTGTTTCAGAATGCAGCAACCAGACTTTTAGCATCCCTCCACTGGCTCCCTGTGCGTATATATATATATATATATTTTATGATTTTACTGATGACTTTTAAAGCTCATTTAGGTCTGGCTCCAAGCTATATTCAGAACATTTATCCCCATTAGAGGTGGTTTGTACTTTGTTTGTTCTTGGTTTCCCTGTATACTACTGTAAATTATTTTGATTTTGTATTATTATAACTGTTTTATTGGCTGTTTTTATTGTTTATACTGGCTGTGCAGCGCTTTGTAAACACTCTTTTCGAAAAGTGCTATGTACATAAAGATGTATTATTATTATTATAAGACCATTGGTTGTTACGCACAGTAGTTAATTTGGAGAGTTGAAATCCAGTATCGTGTGAAGAAATATTAACAGTGAACCAGTGTGTCCACAAGGATAAGAGAGTGCATTGTGAAAAACTGTTTGGTTTGTCAACAAAGGAGTTTTGCTTGAAGCTGTCGTGAAATAACATGAATGTGTGTGGTCTTATCTTTGTAATAAGAAAAGCCGCTGCTGGAGTATAAGGGCAGAGATATGTTTCAAAGCAGGACTGTGGAACCACTCTTCTTACTCTCCTTCTTGGCTATGTTTCGCAAGGAAAAACAAAAAAAACCTTTCGTTGTCTTTGTCTTTGTCCTGGTAAACTGTAACCATGAGCCCAATGATGTGGGATGATGCTTTGTGATACTAGTAACACTGGTTTGAGCCAATTCATATATAATTTTCATATTAGTGACTGTTTTGGGTCCTGTCTGTGTGAAAGTTAATAAAAGCATTAGTGTGTCTTGGTTTTGTCTTGTCTCTTGCTATTGGTGGCAATGTGTGTCTTAATAATGCGGTCTTGTATTTTTTTGGAGGGTATTGTTGGGTTTTCATATTTTTTTGTATAGTATTGTGGAATGTATTTAGTATGGAGGAGATTTGATTAAAAAAAGCTTTTTGTTTGGACCAATCCCTTTTCAAACCATGCACAGGTTTTCTTGTTTACTCCTATTATATTTTTTTCTGTGAATATTTGTTTGTATCTTGTGCATGTTTATAATGAATAACCAAATGGTGTGGTACCTTACACTGCTACACCTCAACATGGTTTTTATTCAATGGGATTTCTCGTGGTTCCACTGTTAAAGCACCCGTCTATATGATTGCATGTTTCGCCTCTACGCTCTTTAATTAGGGCCACATCACTGCATTAGTTCCGTACGTCTCTTACATGACTTGGCCCGGTGCCACACATGGATCATGCCAACACCACGGAGCCACAGTGCGAGAGCATAATGATGAAACAGTAAATCACACGTCTTTATTGACTCGTACAAATGCATAAGGCAAGAAAAGAATGTATAAAGAAGTGGTGGCTAGGAGAGTGTATCAAGAATGCTGGACATTGATCAACATTAATGGACATTGGTCAACTCCCCATGGACCAATATCTACAGTACTTGTTCTAAAGTGTTTGTGTTTGAACTGTTTGATTCTTTGATCTGTGTTGGTAATTTCAACAGTTGTATTAAGTCTGAGATAACTGCTGTTGTGATATACAAGAATACATTGAATTTAATTTGGTTGAATGACAGGGCACTGGTCTCGACTTGGCGCAAGATTTTAATTTATTTCAGTATAGAGTTATTGTTCACTTATCTTGTGCTGTGTGCTCTTGATTTATTTTGTTCTGTTACTGGTGAAATTTCCCAAACGTGGGACAAATAAAGGATTTTTCATCTTAATCTTGACTATACAAAAGCAAGTATGACTCAGTTAGTTAATGTCGCCAACAGCACTGATGATCACCAGCTTGTTACGAAGACGCATACATGCAGTATAATAATACATTCAAAATATTAATACACTTATTACACTCTGGGAAAAGATCTTGCTGCTTTCCAGTCTCTGTACAATATTAACTGTAAACTCATAGTATTAAGAATGCATATACAACCGACTCCTTATTAACAATAACTCAAATACCTCTCTTAAGCTCTCTGGGGAAACCATGATCTATAAGCCGCTAAATAATCAGCTGACAAATCCGGACAATCCACACACAAACATCGTTGTGTATGGATCGCTTATTATTTGTAGTGATCTATTCTCATCACAGTCATTCCCTATTGCCATATGTCTGTGGCCCTAACTGAAGCCAATGTGAGGAGATGATCAGAGGTCTTTCGGCTGTCCCTGCGAGCGCTTTCACTCCCTCTGCTCTTGTTTAGATTCCAGTCTTTGTATAATCTGCTGCTACATTCTGCTGGAGACAATAAGACAAAGCAAACGTCATGGATCCCAGCTTAATGATGGCATATTGTGACAGTTTCTTCTCTGTTGTGTCTATATATTTCTCTCTTGGTTATTTGGAGATAACGAGTCCGGCTGTATGGCTGGATGCGGGAGGGTCTATGGGCAATGATGATATGGGATATTTGAGGACATTTATAGACATTGGTTGACCTCTGCTCCTGTCTCCAAAGGCTTTAATTCTCTAATCTGTTGTTGGCAAATCTAGAACTGTATAAAGTTCTCGGAGGCGACTGCTCTTGTGATCAGAAGCAGAAGCAGAATTTGTGTTATTGCCATTGTAGGTAACAAGAAATCACAAACTAGGAATTGGCTTTGGCTCAAGGTGCAAACGTAAAAATAGACATAAGGATTAATACAAAATCTTCATAGAAAAAAAAACTGATTTAGGACAGTACAAAAAAACAAAATGTAATCGAACAGTGGGCGACAGGGGCTCAGTTGTGGGTTTGATTCCTACTGAGACCTACTCGATCTACTCCCACTGATGTCTGCTGTTTCCCTGGGCAAGACCTTAACCCCACTTTGCCTGATGCCCCTTTGTCCATGCAGAACAGTCACAATAAAACAACAAAAAGCACTACTGAACAAAGGGATGGAGTGTTATCTGCTTTTACAACATCTTGGAGGTTTTTTGAAGGGGGACCCAACAAGGGGGACCCAACAAGGGGGACCCAGACGAGGAGGCATCAACAACGTAGACCCTCAGACTTGGCCTCTCGCTTTGCCATATGTCACAAACTGAGGAGCAGCGTGTCTTATGTGCTGGTTCCTTGTACTAGTGCTCGTATCTGTTATAATAACTCTTATAACACATGCAGAGACTCACCTCTTGTTGTAGATCTTTGATGATTTTGGTCTTCTTCTCCATCTCCACTTTGATAAATTTGATCTGTAATGAACAGCAACACAGTCTTACAAACAACATCAGACGCTATGACAAGATCTTTCACTCTTCTGTGTGCTTTCATCTCAGCAACACTGGATTTTGACGTTGTCTGTTACAGAAAGTTTTCTCATTTTTAGATTTGAACAAAGTTTTAGCGCCTTCTCAATGATACAAGTTCTGAAAAATATTTGTCAGTATAGTATGTTAGTATTAATGGGGCGGCGCGGTGGCTGAGTGGATACCACTCCCGCCTCTCAGCAAGAAGGTCTTGGGTTCGAATCCCGGTCGGAACAGGGTCTTTCTGAGTTGAGTTTGCATGTTCTCCCTGTGTCTGCATAGGTTTCCTCCGGGTACTCCGGTTTCCCCTACCACTAAAAATATGTACAATAGTTCTGGCATGCGCCTCCTGTACTGGTGACCCCGCTCCCATCTCTGTGTGGAGTGAGAGGACAAGTGCCCACAAAATAACAATTGTAAACCGCTTTGTGACTCTGGTCTGTGAAAGGCATTATATAAATAAACATTACTTACTTACTACTATTATAAGTGCTGTCAAACGGTTGAAATATTTAATCGCGATAAATCACATTAATCACACTTAGCATTTTCCCCTGGTCAAAATGTATCTCGATTTGGTTTGAAAAGGAATTGGAGGAAGCAAAAAGCTTGTATTAATCCAATCGCCTCCAAAAAGACAGTGTTTGGATTGTCTAATATAGTTTTTTTTCTTGCTTTTTACAGTATGAAGAACTATGGAACACAGACAAACTTGCAAGTGCCTGACTATTGCGTATAAAGTATAACGTTCAGATTACAATGGATGCATCTTTGAGGTCCACATGAAATGGCATTGTTTATGAAGTGAACAGAATATGTGTCTTGGGTCGATCAGGCACTGCGAAAAATAATAAAATATTCTGTGGCTGAGTGGATAGCTCCCCATGTTGGTTGCGGGCTTAGATGTGCCAGTGTGTCCGGCGTCTCGATTCCATCATCCCCGTGTGTGAATGGAAAAATATCTGATTTCTGAACATTGTAAATCCGTTGGGTGACGTTGGTCTGTAAAATGTGCTATACAAATAAACTATTACTTCCTTACTTACATTCTGACTGTCTGAAAAACAAGATTTGCCAAATTTGAAAATGAATGAATGAATCTATGCATGTCATCCGCACAGTATGCGGACATTCTATCCCCTTTCCTACAGAGGATCCATGCAGCCGGAGCGGGGCCAGTGTTGGTGTGAGAATTTCCAAAGGCCAGTGTCAGACACACACGACCTCCATCATGGCTGTGAAGCGGGAGTCAGCTGCTGTAAGCTGTGCTCTGATCCTCCTCAGGGGATGTGGCCCGAGGGGAACCAGGACCAGACTCTCTCTTTCCCCACATACTGTGGAACCATATTTGTGTGGGCCCCGGCCATTGAACCACAGGTCAGAGGGTCCATCCACAGGAGGAGAAGTTCATTCATATGGCTGTTTTGTCTGCTAAATAGAGGAAATAATATATTGCCCAAGAGTATTTGGTAAAATGATTGCAATCAAAGTGCTCTCAACGTTGGTATAGGGCCCTGGTAATCGTATTTTCCAAACTATACATTTTTTTGTACTTGTATACTAGCAATGTGGATAATAAGTGTATTTTTAGGCTGTTGGCAAAGGGCAAACAATGTCAACCGCATCCTTTGCCATTTGCCGATTTGAATTTTGGAAAACTATAACTCTCAGGAAGCTTCACCAAAGTCAGTTCGAGGTCCCTTTTTCAGACGCAGATATTTGGCTCTCTTCTGAACACGTCTGACATTTCCATGCTTCAGGGGCCGGTTGTTTCTGTCTCGGTTGAGCTGATAAATAGCGTTTAAAAGCACACAAATGTCAAACCGCCGGTGCATGACACTACGACGCACGTATTAGCAGAATGGTAAATGTCGCTTCAGATGTGGCTGCGAAATTGTGCACGTGCCACGGTCCCTATGGCTGTTAATGGAAAAGTGAAATACAGAGAGCAGAAGCTGGTCATTAGGATTCAGGAGGCACCGCGCAGAAGCTGACAGAGGCTTTAAGGGAAAAACACTAGAAATGCATTTGTTGCTTTGGTGTTTTAGATTCCGGTGATGCGAGAGTTTCAAGTGGAAGGGACAGGAGCATTTTGCTAAACATTGGGGAAGTGTTGTTTATTTCAAGGAGACGTATTGTGCAAAAAAATAGATCTTACTTTTTTCCTTGAAATGAAATGAATGTTTTTTATTTCAAACGTACACAATGTTTTTAATGACCCATTCACTGCAAAAAGTGATCAAATATGTGGTAATAGTCGCTTGAATCAAGTATTTTTTTATTTTAATTTGAGAACATTCTGTCTGTGTTGAAACAAGATTTGCCAATGGGACAAAGCCATTTAGTCTTATTTCAAGAACTGTCGCTTTACCTTTGCATTCCAAAGGAGACATTTCTTGTATCTTTGAAAACAAGATCATTTGCTTTGTTCCATTATACCAATCTTTTTTTAAGGCAGTCAATGTGTGATCAAATCAAGAAACATTTTGCCAAATTTGAGCAATTGTTTACTTATTTCTCATAATATTTTTTGCTGTGTACACACAGACAGTGCATCCACATCTGTCTGATGTCCCAGGCAGATGTGGATGTCAACTCAAAAGGCCCCCTGCATGAGCCACTTCCTTTGCCTAATCCTCCATGGTCTGTTGAACGTTGTCGGACAACCTGGGTCGACAGCATCCAATGGAGCTGTTGGGACCTGGCTTTTAGATACCTCAGCATTAAGAAATGCGTCATAATTCTGGTTTAGATGTCAAACCCTACTGACTACAACCAGGTGTGATGGTCTTTCTCTTTGCTTCTAAAGTTGGGCGTTCCTCACCGTGTCCTGTTGTTTGTCTGCCCTCTCGTTGGCTTCATCCAACTGTTTCTGCAGCGCCGCCTGGAGGGACTTCATCTCATCCCTGCAACAAAACAGATCAGCAGTTGTGTTAATATTGTTGATTTCATTCATGTCTTTGTCACAACCAGGTCCTCTGTCATTATTTCCTTTCACATCTGGCTGAACACTGACTCAGGCTCAGTCATAGGCTCAGTTATGGTGCAGCCTTTGACACTAACAACCATGAGATTCTCTTACAGAGACAAGAGGACTGGGTTGGTGTCGCAGGCACTGCTTTAAGTTAAGATAAGCCTTATTTAGAAGACAGGAAGTACTTTGTGGAGATTGGGAACTGTGTCTCAGATCATATGGCCCTGACCTGTGGTGTACCACAGGGGTCAATCCTGGGACCTCTTCTGTTCAGATCTCTGCCTCACTGACTGCAGGAGAACATGGACCAGTGGACTCACTTCATCACCACAGATCAATGAGTTGATGCACAACAACTTCCTTCAGTTAAACTCAAAAACAATTAGAATATATATTAAAGCACCCCTGCTTGTCATGGTGTGGATTGTGTGTCGTTTTATTTTGAGTTTGTTTCCGTGTGGTTTTAGTTTAGTTTAACTTCCTGTCCTGTCCCCCTGTTGATTGTCTGCCCCGCCCTCATGGGTTTCACCTGTGTCTCTATGTATCAATCACCATTTATTTGTAGAGCACCTTTACACAAGGCAACTCAAAGCGCCTCACAACTGATTTCACATCAAGCAAAACCATATGAACCAACAGTGACTCTGAGAAGCACAGGGACTGACCTTCTGCTGGTGCCCGGGGTCAGGACTAAAATTGAGGACACAGCATTTCAAATTTATGCAGCAATAATATGGAACAGTCTTCCTGAAAATGTGAGACAGGCTTCAACTCAAATACAGACAAACTTCAAATAGCTGAACAGCTATTTGTGGCTGAATTCTGATATTAGTACATAATGATGATAATAATAAGTGTATTTGGGCATCTAGAAGACACGAAATCACTGATACGAAAGAGAAGCACAGAAAAAAACCCAAAAGGGAGTTGACAGAAGTCAGAGTAGACTTCTGATAGCCTGATAGTATTTGTTAGTTCAGTTCCTTAGCCTTCACTGCTCACCTTTGCTTGTGGCTCAGCTCCAGGATCCTTTGCACGTCCTTCTTTGCCACAGAGTCATCGTTTTTTAAGGACTGTAAAATATAGAAAGACATGAGACAAATGTATAATTAACATGTACAGTAAATCATGTAGATGTAAACTTACAAGTATCTATTTCCTTCACTAGAGAAAGCAATATTTTAGACTGTCCTCTTTATTAAAAGATACAGATGCCTATTTTGTATCTAAGAGTTGTGCTAAGAGTTGTGCTATACTTAATATTCACCGATCTCGTGCTACTCTTACTACTTTTGCAGCAAGAATAAGTTGTGGGGACTGGACATGAGTGTGAGCTGCTGGGTAGCTAACCACTGCGCCACCGTGGACGACGACTCCAGGGACAACTGGTTTGAACACCATCTACACCAGGGGTCTCCAAACTGTGGTTCTGGAGACACCAGTAACTCGTCACCCCCTTTCCAGGTAGCTCCCCAAAGCATCAGACATCAACAACTGTTTTTATTCACAACTATTGTAAATATTGACTTTCATTGTGCAGTAGTAACACACATTTGATGATACATGAGGACTGTTAATATTGACAGTACCATAGACTATAAACATTAGGTTGAAACTAAATCCAACACTGCAAAAAGTGATGAAAAATAAGTAAAAATTGCTCAAATTTGGCAAAATGTATCTTTCTTTGAAGACGTTTTGAATGCCTTTAAACAAGATATGACCTTGCAAGAAATGTCTCCCTTGAAATGAAACGATAAAGCAACAGTTTGTGAAAAAAATGACTGTGGCTATGTCCCATTGGAGAATCTTGTAAGAATTTGCTACAATAAAGATAAAAAAAACTTGATTTAAGCATGTAATACCTAATATTTTAACATTGTTTGCAGTGCAGGCTCGTTCCCACCAATATAATCAACTAATTTTTCACAGGATCGCCAAGAGGGGAAGATTGGAGACCCCTGATTTAAAACCTATGACAACACAGGCAGCCAAAGGCCTTTCAATTTTAGTTTTTAGTTTTCTATTTAACTGATCCTAAACATAACATGTGACATATAATGCAGGTAAAATAAATGGGATGGAGAATACAGATTACGAACAGACCTGCAGGTTCCCTTTGAGGCTGTCCAGTTCCTTGGAGGTCTTGGAGAGCTGGTGTAGCAGACTGGTCCTTTCACTGAACACCTCCTTCAGCTTCTTCTCCAGGTCTCCTGAGCTCTGTCTGTGGATCCACAACACAAAGAGAACCGTCAACACAACCGAACAACAACAAATCTGCCAGAATAAAAGTGTGACTCCATCTAAACAATTGGGACAAACCACTTTAGTCTTAATTCAAGAACTGTTGCTTGATTTTCTCATTCCAAGGGAGACATTTCTTTTTAAAACAAGGTCATTTTACTTTCTCCCATTTGCAAATCATGTTTCAATGCAGTCAGATTGTGTTGAAATGTGTTCAAATGATTTTTGACTATTTTTTCATGAACATTTTTTAGTGCTTGCCACCAAATTGGTCTTGTTAAAAATAGACCTGGAATTGTCTTTTATTCAAACAGAAAATTTCTTAATTTCACAAGAGTTACTGTTTGACTCCATCCAAAAAAAGTGAGTAATCAGGTAATGGTTCTTGAATATTTTCTCATGTGGCCTTGTAAACGGGTCTCTGGTCTGAAGACATTTCTGATTGAATTTGCGTTCAATCTAAAATAATAACAATGGGCCTCATTCACGAATAACTTCGTAAGAAACTTCTCAAATTTCTTCTCAAGTTGTCCATAAGTAGAATTCTAAGAAGTCCCTA
>JAPMNZ010914674.1:0-14752 GCA_029875035.1 Pomatoschistus microps
AGGAAAGTGCAGTAGTGCATTTAGAGTCTCTGTTTGGTCAAAAAAATATATATATATATATATAAAAATGAATACAAAAGTTCAGCTCTGTCTTTAATTATTTTTCATTTTAAAATTCCCCTTTATTTGTCATCTTATTTCGAAGCTTATGATGTCAGGCCTTTTTTACACTTTGAAACAATTGAATATCTGAGACCTATTTATATATTTATCATGGGGAAGCAAATAAATCAATTATGAATGATGAGGTGTCATTGACCCTTTGACATTCTGGGACAGTGGCTTGTGCTGGACAGTTGGAGCTGGTCAGTGAAGCGCACTCTGAAAGGGTTTAACTCCGCTAACCTCCTTCTGCCAGGTTCAGGAGCCTGCTGCTCGGGTTAGATTGGATCAGAGCACTGCCATAATGAACAGCATGCCTCCTCCTCAGGCAGCAAGAGGCGTAGGTCTTCACCTTCCAAAGGTCCATTTCGCCGCAGAGGTATACCCTTTAAAAACGTATATGCACATTGTTTACCTTGTCTATAATTATCAAATATATTAAAGTGGAAAAAGCATAATTGTTCAAAAAGCACTTCAATTCCGTCAAATATGCCGCTCACTTTTTTGGTCAGCTTGTGGTCTTCGTTGAGGTATGGGAAGACGTACAATAAAGCACACATGAAGGGGTCACATAAGAGAGTTTTTGTGTCTTGCTTAAAGACAGGTGTTGGCCTGTGGTTGTTTTTGTGCTGTAAAGGAGCTTGCTGCCTGAAGGTGACTTCAGACGTCTGTGAGAACCTAAGTGAGAACCTAGGGCAGACAGACGAGGAGCAAGTGTCTTTTCTCACATTGCACTGACTCGAGTGGGTGAGTGGAACTCGTGATGGCTGCAGAGTGTGGTTTGGATGTGGTGGAGACATTTTCTGTGGTCTACAGTAGATTATTCTTTGTTACCTCCATATTTTCACCTGTACACGTACATTTGGTTAAAACAGGGTTGGATGAAGCAGATGCTTGTATTATCCCAATCCCCTCTCAACTATTCAATTCAGTGGACTAGGCTTGTTGTGTGACATTACAGGTGGGATCTTTCAGATGCATAAGACAATGTATTCACTCTGCTATTACCATAGATGTTCCAGTCAGGATGAAGTGGTTGTGAGACTTTTTAAAGCTAAAGCTATAGTATATTGTGCACCGGTATCAATGACACAACACATGATTTTTTTTAAAGCAGGCTTTCAGGACAAAATCTTGAGCAGCTGATGGAAAAAGCTGGAAATGAACTATTGATACTAAAGAAATGGTTTGATTACAATAAATTATCAATGAACGTGAGCAAAACTAAATGTATTATCTTTGGTAATAAAAAAATTGGTTTTCCGACCAAATTACATATAGATCAAATTGAAATAGAGAGGGTGTACAACACAAAATTCTTGGGAGTAAACATTGACGCAAAACTTAACTGGAAAATATATATAGAATACTTGAAGACAAAGATATCTAAAATGATTGGAATATTGTGCAAAATTAAAAAATTAATTAACAAAAAATCATTACACCTATTATAAACTTCACTAATACTGCCATACTTGCATTATTGTGTGGAAATATGGGGGAATGATTATAAAACCTCAATTCAGCCTCTCTTCTTAATGCAAAAGAAAGCAATCAGAATAATCAATTGTGCAGACTATTATTCATCTTCAAATCCATTATTTATAAAATCAAATACCATAAAATTACATGATATAGTTGACCTAAATACAGCAGCCGTCATGTACAATGTTCACAATCAGAACGTCCCTAAATGCATCCAAAAGTTCAACACCAGAGAATCACATTTTAATCTTAGAGGAACAGACATTTACCAAAGGGTCACTGCCAGGACCAATGCAAAGTGTAGATGTGTCTCAGTTAGAGGAGTTGCTGTCTGGAATGGTCTGGATGACTCACTAAAGAAAACTACATCAATCAAGATTTTAAAAAACGTCCTTAAAATTCATGTTATGAATAAATATAGAGAATTAAAATAAATACATAATATTAAGGCAATTATCAATATTATTATTATTATTATTACCATTACAATATTATTGATATCATCAAAACAATGTGTATAAATCCTCATTTACCTACATGTGTTTTCAGCAAAAATATAGATGTTTTTTCTATTGTTTTTCCATGCTGAATGCTAATTGTTGCTGTTTTAGTAATAGGGTTAGGCTTATATAAGTGTTTCACTTCAGCCTAAACCCTTTCAGTCATCTTTACTTTTTATTTTTTTTTCAAATGATCTGTATTGTCTGAGTCTGAACAAATAAACTACAACTACTACGACTAGTAGTTGACAAGAATGACAAGAAATAAGTACCCCACAAAAAACTACCAATTATAAACAATTGATCAAAGGTTGTGAGTATGTCTGGTGTTCTGTTTAATCGAGTCAGGCTACACTGAGATCATGATCTCACACTCCAGTACAAGTATGACTGTGTAGGTTTTGTCATTTATTTAATTCCTATTTCTTTCAGCCTATTGAAGTTTCAGGTGGATGTATAATTTACACTAAATTAAATAAGATCACAATTCTTTGAAGAGAACCTTCATGTTTTCTTTGAGACGCTCTCCTTAAAGTCCGCACACCTCTGTTTGTGAAACACTGACGGTGGCGCGTCAAAGTACGTCAGCGGAAGTGTTTTGGTGCGTTAGCTAAGAGCTCGGTTGCATATCTGTAGGTCACAGCAAATAATAGATACACAGTTGTTTTCGATGGAAGCTACAAATGAAGGTAATCCATGTCTCTGATCAGATGTGCGTGTGCGCAGCTTACGGTCATGTCGCATGTTTACATCCGGACGTGCATGTGACATGCATGTAGATCATTGTCTGTTACATACTCTTATAACATACGCACTATAATGTGGATGTAGCGTTACCTGGATAACATCTAGTTGCTACTTTGCTGAAAAACACTGCTGTAGTAATGACATAACACGGATGTGCTGCGTATCAAACAACTTCAAGATCGTTACATTAGAAATAAGTGATTCCCATCATTAGCTCCCACATTTCAGTCTTTACTACAAAAGGATGCACAGTCACCATCGTGTTAGTGTTACACTGCAAACACGAGTCGATATTTGTTCATGAATCTTGAATAAAGGGATATAGGACTTTCACAAAGGTTGGAGAAGAACGTCTTTTTCAGCGGACTGCAGATGATAAATAGCCTCCTCTGGCTTATTCTCATGTTTAATCATATGTTTTATTAGATTGCATTGTCCCCTTTGAAATAAACTTAACTGAATTTATCAAAACTCTGATCTTATTTGACGAGTATGTATCACCAGAATGATTGACAATTGCGAGGACCAATAGTGTTGATGCTCCACCCGGAAGTAGAAAATCCTTCTGTATACCTTTTTAATTAAGTACTTCATCTTTATTTCAGGAAATTGTTTCTTACCTAATAACATGGACATATGTTGACAATGTCTTGTTTATGACAAAGACAGAAATTTCATGTTTAAGATACATGATCCATTGTCAAATCTCTATTTAAGGCGCCACAGCACAGTCTAATCAAGATATGTTTCTCAAACATCCCCCTCAAGCCATTGCCTATTTTGATTTGATTTTTATTAGCAATGACTGCATTAAAGTCCACGATCTATGCTGTCGCCCTATTTGGAAGTTTGTTCTGAAAGAACACAAAGGATAATCCATCCTGACGGGAAGATTCTGTTGTTATTTCTCTGCAGAGGAGATAAAGCTGAGGCATGTGGAGTTGGATGTCCTAATTCCAAAAATGATGCGAGAGAAAGCTCGTGTGCGATGTACAGAGCATGTGGAAGGTGAGTAGCTGTGCTTGTGTTAGAAGATTGAAGTAAAGAAGATTTTAAGTCATTATAAAATCACACCATTGCCAGCATTATAGGTGATCTTTATTTATATACATATTTTATATATATAGGTTGTGTGTGACTCTTCCAACTTTCACCCACTTTTGATTAGATTTCAATAATAAGATTGTTATGATTTCCTATTTGCAAAGTTGTTTACAAATGTATGAGCACAATTTATTGTGACCAATTAGTCCTGACACATGAAAGACGCTTGGCTTGGCCATGGATAATGAAAGTCATTCTACAAACATAAAAGTATATGCTTTTAAACATGAAACAATTAATAAAAAAAACTCTTATAAAAAAGCACTCTCTTATGAATTAAAATGCCTTTATTGATAATGACATGTCTCAATACACCTTCCTAAGCCCCGGGACTGTTTTTAAATTTGATTTTCTTAAATTTGATTAATATCAGATTGCCATGTTTTGTATTTCTTAAATTGACAATCGTGTCAAAGAGAACCTCTTTTACTAGTATTTTCCTTTAATGCCTTGAAGTCAAGGAAGCGTTTTAAATTCTGCCTTATTTCTTAAGTCGATGAGAATTAAATATTGATAAAGATTTCCAACCAAATGTAAATGTGCTTTGAGAAACAAAACATTCAGGCGCTTTTTATCCGACTGTTGAGTGCCTCGCATATGTGAAGAAGGGCAAAATGTGTTTTTTTTTCTTCTCTGCAGACACAATGCACTCTCAGACAATGTGAAATCACCGTTTTCCCATCATACTCGCTTTCACACCTCTGACCACCGTACAGCTACATACATGTGGGAAACAATGTACTGTTTCCTGTGTGAACTTCTCAAATGGATATAGCTGGCTTTGCTACTGAATGCATTGATCAGACATGGGGTTGTGGCTGCACCTGAAACGGTTTGATGTTTTTATTTACACAGACATTCTCACAATTTTTATATTTGGTTTAAAACAAAAAACTAAACAAAACATAGCAACATAAAATCCGTCATGTGACACCTGCTCAATTACAATTTTTTTCTTTAACATTTTTGTTTAACTGTGATCAATTGTTCAAATAACATTAACTTAAAACATGTTTTCAGAGGCAGAGGTAGAGGTTCTCAAATGAAGGCCAAATATGTCTCCAAGAGAAGATAAGCCTTGGAAGATCATTTGTGAATAAGAATGTCAAAATAGGGAAATAAGGACACAGCATTTACTCAATGGAGTGCGACGCAAACAATACATCATGTGCTCTTGTCTCATTCAAAGATCACCAAACCTGACGCATCAACTGAACTGTCAAACCAAGCACACGAAGGACACTATTCAGATCCTCTTTAAATATACATTGTCCTCTCCGTTTCCTTTTTGCGTGCGATCTGAAAGTCGCCCTCAACAGCCTCGCACCAGGGGACAGGGCTGAGGCGCTCGCTGATTAGATTAGTCGCACTGTTCTGCTCCCTTGAATTGGTTTTTCTATTTCTTTTTTTTTAATCCACATTTGCATCCTGATGAAAGTGTTTGTGTGATGACAATACAGATACCACTGATAAAGCTAATTAAAGTGTGGGTGGCTCACACGGGACAAAGGCGGTGCTTTTAATCAAAGCTTTGAGAAATAGCGTGCTAAAAAGGTGAAGACTCAAACTCAACACCTTGTTTACAGTACGTACACTATTGATTCTGGCTGACGGCAGCTCAAAGACGCTGAAGCACCCACGTGTAGCTGCTACTGATCATTGATGTTAATCTATTTTCTATGATGTTTTGTTTTTCAGCGTTCACTCATTGCTGTAAAGAATCAGGGTTTTTTATGGTGTTCAAATGTCGGGAGGAAAACGCTGCCTTAAAAGATTGTCTCGTTAAACAGTATGTATTTGTAAATGTATTTACCATACTTTGTTTGTTTTATGTTAAATGTTTATGTTAATCTTTATTCTTACAGCTATCAAGACCCTGTCTTTTTTGAAGAATGCAAGAAAGAATATATCCAGGAGAAGATGGAATTTGAACGTACTGGGGTTGCAACCAAGCACAGGAAACAAAAATTGCCTGTAAGCATGTGATTTTTAACAATCCATCTCTGGTATAGTTCTGGCAGTGATCTATGGCAGCAAATGTATTTAATGTATGTAGATATTCTGGTCAATACAAATAAAATAAGTCAAATTACATTGGTCTATTTGTGTCAAATGCAAACCTTTGAATATAAATAACTGTCGGTCATGTGTGTGATGGTGTATTGATTAAAGGAAATGTTGGATGTATAAACAGAAGCAAAATGTGTCCTTTTAATAGGTTATTTGCTGCTCCACTGTGTAACTTAAAAATAAATGTGCATTTTCTTATTTTGTTTTTGAAAATAGTGAGATAGCCTACACCCAACGTGTACTTTCCTCTAAAGAGGAAAGTCTTTTTCATAGAAAAGCTCAGTTTGCTATAAATGTACATTAGAAAACTCAAGTCACATTGGTCTTCATGGAGAATGTTCTGAACTACTACAATTTCAACTTTTTATTTCTCACGTTGCAGTGGTATAATAGGCCAAAATGAGGTTCCAGTCCAAACAGAAGACTGACAGAGCCAAACTATAAAATATTCCCCAAAATGGTGATGAAAAAGCACATGTATTAGACTTGACTGCAGGGGATCCTGTTCGACCCTGTACAAGCATGAATGTACACACAGCATCAACATTTTATAAAGGCTAAAAAATGGCTATGTTAAGTCAAATTCTATGATTTGTTTAATTGTATTTACAAACAGTCAGAAGTGCAGTAAATTTAAAATATAATTCCATATCTACTATATATTGCATTTGGTTTGCGAATTGCTTACAGAAGTATGAAACTACAGCTGTAAAAAAAACAGACCAGTTCCCGCAAACAAATCTTTTCAAAAAAAGTCAACATCATGGTTCTTTGTGCTTTATGCACTAATCATGATCCAACACTATCAAATACTCTGCGGCCGTCACAGGCAGATCTGAAAGACTGCAGCGCTAAAAGGAAAACTGTTCAGAGTGCAAAACTGCATTTTGGCAGAGAACTAAAGCCTGCCCACCATATACATTTATACAATATACACATTCTTATCTTTGATAGTATGCTAAATGTATATTTTACACTAGCACAAACACTTCACAAACTTAAATCAGATGTACTTCACATGTTTTCAAATGCACAGCATTTCTTCTGTAATTGCCTTTGCCATTTGGAAAAAAACATCTACTGAAATGTGTCAATGGCAGCTATAAGGAGGCGTGTTTGAGCAGTCGAGACATTCTGACTATGTGCATGTGATGTACACAATATATTCCCTTCATTGAGCCGAGGCTGTCACTGTACTTACACACTTGGGTCTGTATTAAAAGGAATTGGATGAATCCTATATTTTATATTGTGTAATATGCAGTAATTTAGTTACGACTGAATATGAATATAGAATTATGCAGTACATAATTTCCATTCAATAAACGAAAAATGACAGGTTAAGTGACTTCACAGCAGGTGTACAAATACCCTGGACTACTAGGTAAAGAGTTTAAGATCCTGCTGTGTGCAGGTGTGAGGCTCGTGTATAAACAAGAATACAGTGATGTGCCAACGTATGGACAAACCAATAGTATGCATGCTTTACACCTGTATGCATAAAGAGACGAGATTGACAGTACAGACACAGATTCTGCTTAAGGGCATTAAACGTGTTCCTCTGCTGTTTGAGTCCATTATAAAGAACACAACAGGGCTAAATTCACTTTAACCATCGCACAGAAGCAAAGTCATTACTTTAAAAAGGCCACTTTTGGCCCTCATTAGATCACAACCATTAGGTCCAGTCAATTCCAGCCAAAGAGGTGTTTTGTCAGTTTAAGGCAGGTAAGGTGGTAACTGTGGCAGGGTTAAGAGTTGCTTACATTTTCATACAATTATTCCTCTTGAGGTGTGGGTCTTCATTCGAGAGAAAGGTCTGCTCAGTGGGGCTTAGCCCACTCTGTGTTGGGCGGGCTCCTGGGGCTGCAATGTCCCATTGAAGATGATGAGTTGGGGTTGGAGTGTCCCTCCCAGAAGAGAGCCTCACTGGGTTTGGGTGGGCTGGGGAATGACCTGGAGCTATCGTCCAGAGAGGCCTGGTTCAAAGGGGGAGGGGGCAGCACCCCAGAGCAAGAGTCTGTGCCCAGCAGAGCCTCTCCTGAGCAGTACTGTGAGGGCCACGGCCCGTTGTACCAGCAATCCTCTTTCAGGCTGTCTGCGAGAGCACCGGAGGACAGCCCCACAGGAGAGCGTCCCAAGCATGATGGGAGTGGAGGGGCGTACGGAGACGCCCTTGGAACTTGGTTGTTGTTCTTTTCCACGTCGTCCAGACACTGCACTGGGACTGTGGAATTGACTGTGGAATTATGGAAGGGAGAAAAGACAGTATGGTTATCAGTTGTGTGGCCTTATGAGCTTTGAGTGACCAAAAAATGGTTCAAACTGGGGAAAGTAAAACAAAAAAGTTAGTTTGAATAAAATGTATGTCAAAAGAGCTCACTTCAGAATCAAGGAGTATTTTACATGCGGTCACATGACCTATAAGTTAACTGTATTACATGTACATGTAATTGATAAACAGACAAACTTTCTCTATAACTTCAAAGCCTTCTGAAATTAAAACACAACAAGTTTTCATGCAGCTAGTGTTCCATAAAAAAAACTATTCACTACTGTGAATATGCATCTTGGATTTTGGGCAGCATTCAAAAGTAATCAGAAAACTGTTGAACAAATCCAATCAAAGAAACCTCAGAGCAGAAGATAAAGCTTTTGTCTCCACCATCCATGCAAAAAAACAAATGCCCTGATCTCACATTGCTTTGCTTTCAAATAATCATTTTCAACAAATAATAAAGTTTAAATGACAGTATCTTCTTCAGTACCTCTCTTCCTCCACACATCATCTATCCATCCATCCATCCCTGCCCGCTACTCTTCCAGGAGAGGGTCTCCTGAGTCTAGGATTTGAATAAAAGTGATTCCAAAGCAGGAACATTAGAAGAATACAGATGCACAATATCAGTGAACAGAAAGACAGCCCCCCTCTGCCCCTCCCAACTTCACTCTCAATTTCTTTTCCACAACTGTTTTTCTTCTCTCGCTCCATCTGCCTCATCTAAGTTACAGGATTAGCCTCTTATTCAGAGGAATAAATAGACCAAGATTTATTTTCTTGCCATATTTCATATTAATTTTCACCTCCTGGTCTGCTCCTCTGACACAGAGAGAATTGACAACAATGGTAATATGTCCTTGAATATATTTTTGAGCAACGGTAGAAGAACAGCCACTTTCTTGACATCTCTTGTCAAAGTGTTGCAATACTTTGATATCACACATTGATCCACACTGTGTCAAAAAGCATACTCCATAACAGAGACTTCTTTAGTCACTTAAAAATAATTATGTTCCACACATGTTTTAGGATTTTCTTTTTACCCATGCCACATTACAACAGGCAAGTTGAAAGTTTTAGGACAGTACATTTTTTAAGAAAACATTGGAACTAAATCTCACATTTAACAATAAAAATACAATGTACTTATTAATACTTATATAAAGAAAAATGTATAAAAATCATTTTGTACAAATCACACCAGTAGTTGTTTCAAGGATATATTTGATTTGCTGGTAGAAGATCAAAATAAATTAAACGAAACTTGTGTCAAGACAGAATGATTAACCTATAATAACCTATCCAGTATTCATTTTGCCTCTAACATCTGGCCCTATGTGTTAATATGCAGTGCAGATGTTTTCCTCACCTTGTCTTAGTTTTCGTATCAACCCATTTTGGTGTTTTAACTCTGAGTGGCATCGAGAAACTTCGCTGCACAATGCTTCATATGTCTGCATCGCCTTCTCTCTGCACACACAGGTTTTAGAACAAAGTTATTTTTAATCTATCTAAAACATAGATAACACACACAATATATATGAATATACTGTAAGCTACAGAGAGTACTGTGATGGGGGATCTCTAGGATAACAGGTGTGTGTGTGTGTGTGTGTGTTGATACAGAAGGTGTACGTTGACCCAACTTGAAGCTGCACCGTCCTCTGGTGGCCAAAGTGAATAACTACACTAAATAGTACTAGAGGTTATCCCCTGATATTTACACAGCATGAATTTGGGGTTGTTAAATGCAAGCTTAAAATAGTTAACATTTGATACTGCTGCATTGGAGAAAAAAAATATACACTACCTGGAATTAAACTTTAAACCACAGTTCCGGTCCATTTCAGGTCCATTAGGCTCAGGCGGATCATCCTAAAGAAGATTTAATTATCTTTACTGGGATCACTGGGGAAAACTGTTCTTTGTCAAAAAAATGTTTTACATGACAAAACTCACCGCACTCTTCTCCAGTAGTCGGCTGTTCTCCAGTGTAACTTTTTCCAGCTCTTCCTGTAGTTTATGAATCTTGAGCTCTGTGCTGACCCTGTCCACCTGCCAGTAATCCTGCGGGCTGTTCAGGCTTTTCATCACTGAGGACAAACAAACAGCAAACAAAAAGTAGTAAGAAAGTCTGAATAATAACAAGTTGGTGTGGGACAACAAACTATGCCAAGCTGGTACATCTTATTTCTTAACAAACCATAATGTATAAAATAGGGCTGTCAAACGATACAAAATTGAAATCAAGTTATTATTACAGCTTAAAAATTAATTCATCGTATTTAATCACATTTCGAACTATCGGCAAAATTATGCCATATTTGTTTTGTAAATGGTTGTTTGAATGGAAAGATAAATGACTGAATAGTGTACATATGTCATGTATTTGTTTGTTTGTTATAACAATAAATCCACATAAAATGGCATTAACATTATTAACATTCTGTCTTTCTGAAGTGACTCAGACCAAAACTATTGTTTGTTACAGATGAGGGACATTTCAAAAAGTCTGAAATTCAGAATGTCATTAAATCTGTTTGATTTGCTCACAACCTTTTACTTTTGGGCACAACAAACATGAACTGGTAGTGGAAGGAAAAATTAGGTACCCCAGCTTTAATTTAGCGAGTGCGCTTTGGGAGAATACACAGAGGAGACTGAGGCTCCGTCTTCAGAGGTGTATTGCACACACAGCTTACACAAAGACACGCACACAACAAGCAGAGAATAGTCCTGTGCACGTGACATGACGGTGGTGCTGTTTGCCGTGTTGTTGTCAAAGTGATTGCCGCTGGAGGTGGAACAACAGTCCAGAGCGGCCGCAGCTGCTCCGGGTCAAAACGCTGCGGCCACGGAGGATGCGTAATCCCGTTCGAGTTTTTTAGCAAACAACAGCAAGCGCCTCGCGGTCACGCGTGTTTTCTTTTTAAACTTGAATTCCCAGAGGGCATACCTGCTCTGACGCCATCTCACACACGTGTCCGCAGCATTCTGAATGTTATTATGGGATGCCTGAGCGGCTCATTCACGACATTAAATAATGCGTTAATTTTTTAACGCAATGAATGAAAAAAATTAATTAACGTGCGTTAATGTGATCATTTTGACAGCCCTAGTATATTATAAATACATTTGATGACCAACATGCAGTGCAGACGTGACCCGTACCTTGACTGGTCTCCATTTCTGTCCTCAACTGCAGCAACTCCATCTCTTTGGCCTGTAGCTGCTCTGTCAGTGTCCGCTCACTCTCACCTTTCTCCTTTTTCTGATACAAAATAAAGGGCACCATATTCTTTTATATGAACACTTTGACAAAACAAGATTTTAAACAAGACCATAATGCCATTATTCATAATATACAGTTTTATACCCCATGCAACCCCCTTTTTCACTCATTGAGAGGGGCTGTTTTTTTCTATTTTCAAATAATGATGACAACAGAAACTATCCAAAACACCCTGCTCATTCCCCTGTTCTCAATAACAGGTCTTGCCCCTGTTGTGGAATTCCAGCACAGGTCTACACAAGAACACACTTCCATTATATTTTCATCCATGTATCAACATTCATCAAATTATGAAATGTGATTTTATATAAATAATTGGAATATTGTAAATGTCTGTTTTGTGATTACAAGAAATTAATGTTATTTTGATTGAACTCTTGGATAACTTGGTCTTCCTTTTTGGTCAAATTCTTTATAATGCTACAACACCCAACAACTATAACAGCTTGGTGTCTTTTCTGGTAGTTGTGGATAAGATTGTCTGATAAGATCAGAATCCTCTCTGATGGTAAAGCGGCCCAAAAATGGGTTTGTGTTATCATGAAGGATCTCCAAAAGATATTTAATTGCCAATAATTTCCAAAAATAAGCAGTGGTTTGACACTAACAAGCTATTGTTGGAACTAGTCAAAACAATGCTCTTTTGAAAGAGCATTTGAACATCAAAGTGTTCAAATAAAAACAAATAATAAAAAAACCAAATAGATGAGGTAATGATAGAGAGAGTAAATTAAATCTAATTTAATTAGTAGAAAATACATATTTCAATCCTGGCAACAGCAAAGAATATCTTGTGCAAATAATCACTGCATAGAATTCACTTGTTGTGCCATAACCACTACAACCACAACAACCACTGCATGTGCTGCAGAAATGAGCTGTCAGAATTATCCATCTTGCCAGCTCTAATGAGCACATTAATGCATTATTTCTATGCTCAAAAATCCTCAAATTGGACAATCTTGTAACATTTAAAACTTCACATACTATATTAAAGGTTATTTCTGTGAACTGTCAACCGCAACTGAACGTAATAAAATAATGTAAGTACCAGTTTGTTGAGTTCCATCTGCAGATCCTCCTTCTCAATATAGATACCTCTGTATGCACTGAAGGCCTTGTTTACATATTGGGGACCTTCTGGAGGGAGTGCGTCTGGTCGAAAAAGCTAAATAAAACAAATCCACATTTATATTAATCACATCTGTATTTCGTGGAGCTATTTGGATGTTATGGTGGACAAAAAACATAAATGCCTACATTTAGGTTGCATAAAATGTTTGTACACTCCCAGAGTATTGAGGAAAGGTTTTCAACCATCTCGCATTTTAAAATAATATTATAATGGCCCATTACATGATATATATAGATATATTCTCTAATGTATACCTTATCCTCCAGCTGCTTTACTCTTTTTCTCAGCAGTGTGTTCTCTTTCTCTGTGTCTCTGAGTCTCTTCTTGATGTCCTCATAGGCTGTGACCAGAGCGAAATGAGATGCAACAGACTCATCCCCCGCACACACTGACACTGGACTCTCTCCTGTAGCAGTGGAGGCAGTCTCACATTTAAGGATGCATATGTCATCATCCACAGCTGGGGGCTCCATGTTGGCAGAAGCCTATATGTAGCAAGTAGAAGACCTGTGGAGGACAGTTACAATGAATTCTTTATTCAATTCACAGCCGTTGTTTCTGAGGACTTTACAAAGTAGTCAATTCACCAATACAAATCAGAGAATCAAACACGCAGAAATGCAATAATAACAAACACATCTAGGAACCATTGGTTCATAGGGGGCGGGATGACCGATTTCCATAGATGTCCCAGATCATCACTGTTCTTAGACACTCTTGCATCGGCAAGGAACAATTCAAAAAACCAGAGGGAAAGTGCCAAACCTCTGCCAGGCTCACATTGAGAGAGGGATTTTCTCCCACGGCTATAGATCCAGGACTCAGACTGTTAAAGTGTATTTTAAAATGTATTTCAAATTTAATTACAAACAGTCTATGGCTGTTATTTCTTAGGTTAATTCTCACTTAATTCAGTGAAACACATAATGCCGTAAAAGTCAGTAATGCTGGCTAGAAAAATCAAAGTCATACAAATCATTATAGTAAGTAAGACAAGCCAAAGAACACAACACTTTTCAGATCGGTTTGAGAGTGGGATTGAATATTGATACAAAACTCAAATGGGGAGGGAAAACAAAAGGCAAAGTCACCCAGAACAAATTAGTTAATTGATTAAACTATGGTCTTCGATGACTTTGCTTAAAATCTATTTGAATCATAATCCTGTATAATCGCAAAGGGGGGTGATAGAAATACTAAAGTCCAGCCCCAGCCTGAATCCCTTCTTTACGGACCTCACAATTTAAGAACGATCGTCTAACATATTGCTACCTTGTTAATAAGCAATTATTATAAATTCATGTTTTATACGTGTTGCCCTTGCCTTTAGGTTAAATAGCGTAGATTATGCCCATTGATCAGTCAAAGAGAAAGCGCGTACTCAGTTTCATTTTACAGTCAGATCAAAGGTGTCACTCATAAGATAATACAAACGTTAAAACAATATCTGATTCTATTATAAAACGCTAGCTTGTATGTTTCGATCACGCGCAGTTCGCTTCCGCCTCCTTTGTTTACAAAATGAAACCGGCTACTGTACAAATCCAACATAAAATATTCCAGATAAAATCTTCTTACAACTGAGAGATTTGAAACATGTCAGTGGAACAGTTGATGTGTTTTGTGCATGTTTTCATGGTAGCACTGAGCTAGCGTTTAGCTTTCGCTGTTTGTGACCCAGTAACCAGCTAAGATGCAGCCATAACATTGAAGGTTAAAGTCCAATACAAACCGTGTTGGATGGCGTTGCCACTTATCTCACCAGTGACCTAAACAAATAAATCTATATTCATCGCGAAATCTGAGGATTTTTGAAAGGAAAAACAAAGAGCACAGAGGAGCGCTGACAGGTGATGACGGTAACACGGTAAGGAAATGAAAACTTCCGGGACTAGTTTCGTTCCCGGGGATTTTCACAATAAAAGCCGAAAGCCCACATCCGCCATGAGTCCTTTCTCCGTAACAATAACCCAAATTTAACGCAGGGACGAGCCAATTTCTCTTTAAACCAAAATATTTAATTATTGAGCATTGTA
>JAPMNZ010914678.1:0-11598 GCA_029875035.1 Pomatoschistus microps
CGTTTTTGGGGGATATAGCCTTGGTCTTCTCTGGGGACTTTACAAACAAGCCTATAGTGAGACTCAAGTTGTCAAAACCCAGCCCGCCCACTGACTTTGCCTGGGGAGCCTCAAACAAAACAAGCTGATAAGTCCACTGCTATACCACCACAGATTTCACAGTGGAGATGACCTTTAGTGGCAGTTCATTGCACTTTACATCATTACAATTGACTTTATAGTAGCTTACAGACAATGCTGTTGTATTTCCCTATTTCGAAACATGCCACTTTTGCTATTCCCAGAAGTCCACTGCTTATCTGGCCCTGGATCGAAAGTTTCTGCGACTCATAAAGAGGCTGCACAATGCACATATGATCTTGTTTCACTGTCGTTGCCTGGAAACGGCTGAAAACAGAACAAGTTTTTCATGAGATTATGGAGGATAGCTGTTCAAACAAACCTTTAAGTCAGTGTTTGCAAATATACAGTGCTGCTCAGAGTCAGGAGTGCGTCGGCAAAAAGGAACTTCATACTATTACAAAACCCCTGCAACATGCAACAAAGAAAAGCCCAATGCATTTAAAACCTATACTCATGGGTTGTCAAAGTATGGAAAATCTTGTACTAATACTAGTGTTGAAACTTGATATTATCAAGGATCAGTAATGCGTATATAAACAGAACAACATTGACTGCTGGATGGGTATCAAAATGTTTCCATGCTTATAATTTTTTGCAGATAAAACTTTTGGAACTCTTTCTTGTATGATTCAGTTCAGTAAAAATGAGGGAGGGAGTAAACCAACTATCCTCACAGTTAATAGTAATCAGTATAGAGAGCCTATGTTGCAGATTTGTTACAACCCTACTATTGCAAAATATGTCCTCAAATAAAAGAAAATCAAAAGTATAGAAATTCATATACAATGTTATTACAGTATGTAAAAAGGAACAGGCGATCACTGGTACTTATACTTCTGCTTACTCCTATGTTATTACAGTATGTAAAAAGGAACAGGCGATCACTGGTACTTTTACTTCTGCTTACTCTTTTTGAGCTCTGTATCGCACTTCTGCAATGCAAATGCAACATTGTTCTTGCTTTTGTTGACTGCGAAATGTACATTTTACAAGCTCAAATAAACAATCTTTACTTAACCGCGCTGAAGTTATTCCGGATTAATATTTCATATGTATTTACGATAATAAGAAACGGTGGCCCCCTTCCATCTTTAGTCGTCTTGGTCTTTTATCTAAGTCTACAGAAAGCCAGAGGAAGTGGTCCTTATTGAGCTTTGTCTGCACAGCCTGTCTGCCTGTGGGGCTCAAGGCTGCAAGGACGGCCGGAAACACCAAATACTCTCTGACTGGACAATACTCTATGCAAACTGCCCCATGTGCCGGCAGCCATGTTTGTATTCACAATAACTAGTTTACAACAACAGCCTGTGTAATGAGCCACACAGCCTCCCTTAAGTCTTGTGGTTATGTTTTTCTCTTATCCAGCATTGCGACAAATTGCTTTATATATTATGTGGTATTTTCTTTCAGAGCCCTTACCATTTCTTTCTTTTTTTTTCTCTCTAACATCCCATAACACCCTCTTCTGCGCAGTACAACATTACAGAGATCATGTTAAATTGCTCGTATTACAGTGAATGGTTGTTGGACTTGGCCTCTTGTGAATTGTCTTGACGTCTGCTGGCTGTCATTACTCTGCACGGTTTGGGTGGAGAAACAATGATTGAATGTGATTATAATTTCATGTCATCACATCATGGAAAATACAGCAAAGTTTACAGATTTCTCTTGGACGGCGCTCAGAGGAGGGCCGTGTGGAGATGTGGGCTACAGTTTTACATGAGGCTATTTTTAGTGTGGGTTGTGGTCGATGATCAGAGGAGACAGATCTACTTATCTCTGGAGTTAATAGAGATATTGCTTTCATTAAGGGGATCGTCTTACTCTGGAGTTGTTAGAGCGTTGATTGAGTTATTCCCATATTCTATCCCCTTAACATTCATTCTCAGTTTGGCTTGGATTGCACAACAGGAATTTTCTAAAGCAGTAGTGTGGTAAAATGCGTGATTTCTGAGCCCCCTAGCCAGGGGTCCTTACAGAAGTTGAAAAAAAAAAAAATTCACGTTCAATACCCCAGGGATTTAACGTGATTTCACGTTCACGTACCCCCTGTAATTTCCTTGAAAATCTGTCGGGCTTTGCATACCCCCTGGGGAAACCTAAAAAGTAAAATAGCTATATATGCAATTTACAGAATAAAAATAAAGACTAAAATCCAGTTCCGGCCTTTCTTATTGCCTTTGTTTCATGTTTTAACATGAATACATTTGTTCCCTATTTTGAGTTCCTAGGCCCATTTTGGCCATTACCGTCCCTTTCAAAACAGAACTTGTTTGAAGGAGAAAGTGTTTTAGAATAATACAGAACAGCATGTCTCTCTCTAAACACGCGAGCCGTGGTCCTGCTGAAGCGTGTTTGAAGTGCTGTCCCTGTGAGACGGAGCCAGAGGAGCTGCTGTGATAGATGGTCCAGGCCCACATGCCTGCTGCCGCTGCACACTGTCTGGCCGGGACCCAGCTTTCCTCAAAGGTTCTCCTCCTCACAAACGCCTCAGTCGTGTTGAGTCTGGGCTTGGACGTCCTGGATTGTCTTCATTCCGAGAAGCCGGTTCACATGGCCACATGACTCATGAGGCCTGCTCGGGCACATGTCCAGCAGACACAAAAGTCACCCTCATATCTGGGGCTTACTAATCACGCTTCCTTTAGTAATGTCCTATTTCTGCAGCCAGCGGGGTATTGTGTTTGTATCTAGGTGACAAACTTTTGGGGAAACTCACCAACCCTCATTGTGTCATTCCATAATGACCTCAATTGTTTAGTTTTGTGTCTCCTGTTATTTTAAATGATGCAATGGTCCTTTTTATTTTTTATTTCTATTTATGTTCTACCATTCAAACACTGACTTATTTGTACCACAGTCTGTATGAATTCCTTTTCACCATTCCTTTTATTTAGCTCAATTAACAAGCTCGCTCATAGTGAGAACACGTGATGCTGCAGCCATAGTGGTCCATAATTCAACATGTGTGTGGCGGTCTGGCGGAGAGAGAAGGGCACAGCTAAAGAGCTCCACGCGGCAGACAGAAGGCCTAATGATATTATATTAACCACAATCTCAAAGCCTCATGGGGATATTGCCAGAAACCTTTCATTCTGCCTACTCTTTGAGGTTGTTTTCTTTTTGTAAACATACCCTGTTTCCTTGTGTTTCCTTTAATACTCAAATATATACATTCGATAAGAATTAATCTCGAGAGCGTCAGTTCTGTGTATCTTTACATTTTAAACAATGTACACAACACATGCCATACCATTACATTTTTGACTCATAAAACTTTAATAGCCCGTCCGTCATAGAATCACAGTGACAGGAGGAGAGAGACTGTAAATTCTTTGCTGCCGTCACCGCTGACGCTGGCATGTCTCAGGTCTGGATGCTCTCTGGAGCTTCACAGCTCATCGTCTCGAGCTTGTTCTTTTCATGCTGGACGTGTGGCACTGGGCAACATGATGAGGGGAGATTAGCATTTGATCTGCAGCTCTCCGACCGGAGCCAAGAAGTGTGCAGTGAGCCGGGATGCCGATCAGTGGGCAGCGCGTGCCTGGTGTCCCGCCGAGTGAAGGGCCAAACAGATGGACCATCTGTGAGGCTGGCTCGGGACAGGGGCTGTTGTTGAGCCGTGTGTGAGGATGCGGGGGACCACCTGTCTGCTCGCCCCTCTTTCAAGTGCTGCTCACTGCTCAGAAATACACAAACACAATGCAAGGGCTTTCCCATTAAGGAGGAATTCCTTTTTCCCCAAATAACGTCATGTTCTTATGGACTAAGTTGCATCGTGAGTCTGGTGGCTGCTTACCTTTTGTAAAGAAGTAGAGCAGAACTTTAGAACATTCAGGCTGTTTAAATCCCAACGTATTCACTTGACTTATAACTCTTAGTGTGATAGGTTTTGATAATTACTGATTGACTTGACTGTCATGGTCAATAGTCATACAAACAAGCTTTTAATTTTAGACAAAGCTTACTGTTGATTACTTTGTGCAAACTGTGGATGGGATGTTTTGAATTATTTTATGAAGTCAGCAGTTCCAAAGAAAACAAGGAAAACATGTCATCGACCCCCATTCATGTTGACTGTGACACTGTTTTCTGTTTCCACGTCCATACAGTGACCTGCTGCCTGCATCCAGTGATTTTATGACCTTCTCTCTTGAGCATTGGCGTTGCTGTTGCTGAAGTGCACAATGATACAATAGTATATAGTCAGGATTCGGAAAGATTTAAACCAGAAACACTTATGACTGGAACTGTTAATGATGCTCAACAGAAAGTATCCAGGGTGGTTTTCCACTCGAGTCTCTGGAGGCCTCACAAACGTTCCAAAGACTCGGTGTTGGCCGGACTTCTAACAAGCTCAAAGTTCAAGGGCTTTATCACCTCCACAACAACATTTGTAATGATTTGTCATGGTGCTGGTTGTAAAGCTTTTCGGAAACTCAAGTAGGGCTTTATGGGGGGTTCGAGCCATCAAGTTTGAGATGCATGTAAATAAGAATAGTTTTTATAGCAGAAGAACATTGCTGATGTCGAGTTTGTTTCGATTATTATTTACAAATGACACATGATCCTATTATATTATGTTGTATTTTGTGTGACATTAGGAAGACTATGTATTGTAATTGCTGTGTGTAGGTGTTGTTTGATTGCTGTGACGTTATCATACAAAAATAGTAAAAAGCGATCCAAAATGAGTGGTGATATAGAAGAATGATACCCATCTTTATTGTACTAGTGGCTTTTGAGTAGGCCTGTCACAATAATTACAATATTGACTCAGCCTTCAGTAACTGTCGGATCATCATTCTTGGTACATTTCTTTTGCAATAGTGGGAATATTTGAGTTATTTTCTTCGTAATATGAGCAAGAGTTGTCCACATGAGTCAAAATATGGATTAATATATCTTCTGTTCAGGCTTTAATGAAATGGTCAAAACCTTTGTGAGACTTTCCAGCAGTATAGTAATTGCATGCTGTATGAATGGGCCGTATGTTCAAAGTAGTTTAATATATTAGCATTTATGGCAATATTTTACTGAGACTACATGTTGGCCATTAAAACCTGAATCTAATTTCTCGTGAATGCTAAATTCTATGTCAATGTTAGCTGTGAACTGCAGTAGCTCATGTGTTGTCCCTGCTTGTTCTCGTTAGCCTGGTCTGACACACAACATGACTTATTTATTCTCATCATGGATTTTTAATAAGTTTCAGTACTGTTATATTCACTAATGCTTGTACACAAACACTTAGGTCCTCAGGAACTCCAGCTGGACGCATTTCATTAAGACAAAATGATTTTCAGACAGATCCCTGGGCTCCGCAGCAGTCCCTTAGCATCAGTAAATTCCTTCTCTGCTTCATCTGTGGACATGCTCCAGTCGTCAGGGCCCCGTCATGGATGTGGGCCCCATGCTGCTGTTCTCATAGTGTTGTTTTCACCTGGGGCCGGCAGTGATGTATCATGGGATATGTCATAATCCAGCACTGAGGAATTCCTTGCTCAGATTGAAAGTTCAAAGTGCAAAAAAACCCATAACTTTACCTTTCGGTTCATGGATGGAGGAAGTTCACCCACTAGTCTCAATCAGTGTCGTATTGCAAACACAGACACAGCCATTCTAATATTAATGGTCCAGTTTTGCCGTTTGTATGTAATATATTTCAGTATTGATATTTGTCTAGAAAAGATGTGTTATTCATCTGTCTTCTTTCTTTCAGTATTGCAATGTCCAATAGTAGAAACAATATGAAAAGTGAAACTGACTTTGTTTTGTGCTTTCTTGTGTTATTGCTCGCAGGGTGAACATTTGGCTGGCTGAAATAAGTTGGGCCGTGTGCTCAAGTTCAACAGGACCATTTCCTGATGATGACAGTAAACATGAGTGAGTATCATTTGAAAGCACATGCTACTTCCGCTCACAGGAACACTGGGTAGAGAGGAATAACATGAACGAGCTGGTAATGGCTGCAGATGGCCCACTTTAACACCACTTGTTTTGACCTTGTTTTGGTGAAATACAGTGCATTGATTTTAAAGGAAGGACAGCAAAGTGTTGGCTTCAAATTTGAAAAACATAATGTAAAATTGCAGCTTTACCAAAGTGCCGCTCACACTGTGCAGAAATATTATTATTAATATTTTCATCATATTTATCCAAACAATGCTAATTTGGTCTAACCCCACGCGTGCAGGTATTTGATTCCATTGGAATTCTGTGACTTATCTCATGACATTATTCCCTCTAAAAGAACATGATATCTAGGGTATGCCCGTATTTTCAGAGGTTTCCGCCAGTGCCCTTCAAATCAGAAACGCCACCCTGCCCTTTTTGCCTCAAATGGGGAACGCCGGTAGTGTTGGTTTTGTAATGACTTGGACTTGATCACGGTTATCCCATCGTACCACAGAATGAGTCTCACATGAGTGTATTATTTGATTTTCAATGAGGAAATCAAGTTATATCTCATTCAAATTTCTACCTAAAGCCAGCCTCATTAATCACGCTCTGGAGGTTCTGAGATGTCACATGAGACATGGACTGTCCGTATTCAGGGAAACTTAGATCCAGTTGTTATTGTCATACTTATATTTATTTATATATTTATTAAACAGTAAAGCATGCCCTATCTTGCCTTTTAATGGAGGCACTAATAAGTCGAGGTGCACAAAAACTTGGTTGAAGTTTATTTATATATGCGTCCTCCTACTCTATGCAAAAACACTTTTCCCTGCTCACATCTTGTTCTCTCAAACAATAGGTTTTAGATGTCGAGTTTGACTTTTTCATCCATGAAGCTACTGCTTAAAATGTATTTATGGATGGAATTCCAAAATAGCTTTTACACAATATGGATGAAATGAAATTCAAGAATGAATAGGATAATAGATGTAATGTTATATTTAAAGATGGGGACTTTTTCTCCCATAATTAACACTTTTTGTTTGTCCCAACAGAAAAAGTCTGGGAAATGTAACATTGTGTGAACAAATTAGACAAGAACATTATATCTATTGCATACCTGCCCTGTCAGTCACTGCTTTGGACTGAGAGCTGATTGGCTGAGTGAGGCTGGTTTTCTCTTTTTCACTTTTCTGTCCAAAAAAAGATGTAACAAAGTTGAAAAATACATCTAATGTCAGATCCAGTTTCAGAGCCAGGGACTAGTTACTGGTAGATTTTATTAAATAGTTTCTGTCGTTGTTTTGAAAGTTAGGCACCCCAGATTCAATTGTGTATTTCACTCATTTCTGTTGCACATATAGGCTAATTTATTTGTATAGCACCATTCATACATATAGGCAACTCAAAGTACTCAAAACGAGAATGTATAAATATTCACTATGCACTGTTCCTCACAGATGACGGTCTCTACATTAGACCTGGACAGCACAGGAACTCTCAAGGTAACATGTGCTGCCTTTTCCTCTCTCTCTCTCATTCTCCCATGTCCCATTCTCCCATATGTCCATCGCCGCCAACACAAAACTGCATCCACACAATCCTTTCTAACCATAGACAGCACAGTGGAAATACCAGCTGTGAAGGGCCTGTCTCAGCCTTCTGGTTTGAATGGAAAGTGTTTGCAGACGTCCAGTGAAAAGACATGGGCACAGAGCTAGAACAAATATTTATTGCACAACTATAGGAGCGTTCTCACAATTGGGCGGATTACATCAGCGCCTTTATTCTGAGTGAAAGATTAACGTCAAGGGCTTAAATATTACACTCATTACGGGTTCAATTAGCGTCATCGCAGTTTCGATTGGGGCACCTGGAATGTGTGTCTGTCTGGACTTGGGAGGCGCCAATATTCAATTAATAGCATTGTAAAAGTGAAAAAAATACCTGACAAACGTACGCACACGAGGATTTGACAGCTCACACGTGACATTATCAGTAAACAAATAGAGGAAAGAAATATATATTAAAAAAATGCTAAAGACTGTCTAAAAAGGTTACAAATGCATAGATTGCATGTAAATAAAACTGCATGTAAAAGGAAAATCTAATGCATTAATGGGAATGGTGAAGGCTTTGGAACGACATAAGGCTATCTATTACAAAATATTTACTTAAGTGCAGTTTTATGAAGACTGGTTTATGAATGGAAGTATTGTTGTATTGTTCCAAATCAAGTAGCTTCGAAATGTAGTTGAAACTCAAGTTCTAACTAAGATATTTTTGATACATTTTGATAAATACTGACTAATACAACTCAAATCTGTCTGATACTGTCCATGCATGGGGGAGGGTGTGTGAGGCCTGGGCTGCTGCAGAGCTGAGGACACATTTTGGCTCCAGCTGCTGGTCCGGCCGGATGCCTTTGCCATGATGTGTGTCTCTCTCTGCAACCAGGAAATCCCCTCTATGTCTTCATCCAGGCTCCGCGCTTCTAACACGCTCTGCTCTTCAAAGCTCAGTGTTTCCCATTGATTACAGTTTTTTACATTTTTCAGAATCCTCTTGTTTAGGGGTCTTACCTGGAGAGCTACCATTTCAGGACAAAAATGGCAGTGAGCTACTTGATTAGTTAGTGAAAATAAAGTGTACACAATGGTGCACCAAGTAATCATTATCTTCATCTGAAAACATGTCAACTTTCTTAAAACAGGACTTACCAATGGAACAAGTTAAATGTCAAGTTATTGGACCAGAGGATGACATTTCAAGAGAAGTACAAAAGCTGCTACTATTCGAAATAGACTAAAGCTGCTTGTTTTAGAGCAGTGTTCCCCAAACCTTTTTAGCTCTGGCACACATTTTACTTTAAAAACAAACACATGGCACACACAGCTGATACTAAAATAAAACTCTGCAGTCTTTCTTAACAAAGCAAAGTCATTTTCATCAAAGTGAGAGGATGATTATAAAAAATAACAATGTACAGTATCTGTCTTTGTGTAGTTAGTTCTCATTGGTATTTAATAGTGATGGGACAATATCTAATTCCACAATGATAAAGCACTGATATGTAGTATAAAAGATGTACTGTGTGGCCAAAATTGTGCTACTTTAGTTCGAACAATAAGCATGATATAAGGAGCTGTATTGGTTATCTGCCTCTTTCTCAGAGACCCCATCACATCCCTGATATTTAATGATATATGTATAATGTGCTATACTAGTGCATAGGTTGCCTGGAGTAGACTGGCAGTTGTCCATTTTTCTGTAATGGACTCATTTGCACATCAGTCCCGGCAGCGGCAGTAAAAAAAAATTGCAACGCGGTGATGCAACACGCAGCAATCACTCACTATTGTGTAATGTCTCATTCCTCTTGACTTCCTGGTATTCCCCCCTTTTTCACTCACAATGTCCTTGTAATGTCAAATGTTTTCTTCAAGACACATTATTAATATGTATGTAGGGGAAAAAATTAAATACATTACATTATACTGTGTTACATGTTGCTATTGTTGTGCAAACCTGTTTTAGTGGATATGGTGATTAGTTTGTTTGTTCCAGTTGTATCTAAGCCGTCTGCTACTTTCTATTGCGTTAGCGGTTAGCCTTGGCATGCCGAGTTCGAAGCAAAGTCAAATCCTTGTTTACAGACTGCTGCTAGAGCTGGTACTACGCATTTCTCACACTGCGGTCCCCCCACACACAGGCCAATGCTGTTTGTTTTGTATCCTTGACTGCAAGTGTGGAGGATCTAACAAAGACTTGTCAGACGGCTCACAATGAGAAATAATAGAGGCGATGCGGATCAGCAAATTGGCTCCTTAATAATGTAAAATGATTCATTATTGGTGTTGAAATGTTGATGTGGTGCTCATTAGCGGTAAAAGTTTATTACACACTATTGAACTTTCCCTAAAGCCGAATTAACAGTTTTAGCAGTTTTGAGATTAAAGAATGCTCCAAGATTCATTATGCCACACAGCAAGGTTTCATTTGATCAAAAAGTTGCAGAAGCCTCACAATTTCAATTTACAAACCCCAAATTAATAATTCAATTTGAAAATGTAACATTAATTCCTGATTTTGGCAATCAGAACTGACTATGAGAATCAATTTCTTTGATCTAAACAGCAGAATAAACATGATGTATTTTCCTTTGGAATAAGAGCAATTGTTAAACACTTTATTTATCCCACCAGGTGAAATTCAAGTGACAATCAGTAGCTGTTTCACACCACACAGACAATAGACAGACACATAAAATAATAAATGGTAAAATCAAATCTAAAACATCTAACCCACAATGAACCCGTTCCGGTTGGATGATCTTTGGATGATTTTTGTGAAATTCAACTAACTATCATGTATAATATGTAATTGCTGTAAATTCTATAATTGATTCCTGTTTATAAGCTTATAATAAATCATATCAATCAATCAAAAATCAATTCAACTTTCCCATAAACAATGTTCTTTGTAGAAACTGACAGCAGCAGAGATACAAATATTTTCCATATTGAAGTGTTCATCAACAGTGATTTTGTTACCGCGCCTATGGAGGGTTCATCTCTTGTTCTAATTGTTCTATTCATGATGACATCGAGGCCTTTGTCGTTCAACACAAGTATGTAACATTTGGACACTTATGACACTTATGTACAAGGCCAGAGCTTTGCAGAGACACATTTTAATCAATAGCTTTGTTCCGTGTGTGTCCCTGTGGAGTCATCTTATAAAGCAAGATTTTGTTTTTGTCAATCAATAAATTCCAAGCTCCAGTCCAATAAGGAAGCATTGAGGTTTTGTGCAGCAGTGTGTGGATTGGCTTTCACTGTTCAGCCTTATCTCAAATATTTCTGTCAAGATGAAGAGAGTCGATAAATGAAATATGCCACTCCACCTGTTGGAATCTCCACCTTGGAATCTCTAAAACATTGTTGTAATCTGCCTGATCCATTACTGTGAAGATTGTTTTTGTGATGATTTCAGAAGACACGGATAAGAGTAGATTAAGTAAACAGTAGTATTATTACAGTAGGGTTTTTTAATTAATTAGTGAATGAAAGTGTATTTGAACATGGAATAAAAACAACAGAAGAAGAAAACAAAAACAACAATAGATACAAGACACAACAAAGAGGAAAACAGCACAACACTTACCCCAAAATGTAACACTAATTTATGTTCAAAAGGAGTAGGAATTAGCCAAAGCTTATAAAATCCCATCCCTTCTCCCTATATTAATCCATATATACACATATACATAAACGCACATACATACACATGCACACACATACAAGCACACACAAACACACATAATGTTTGCATGGGTAACTATGATAACATATCCATGAAGAAGAGAATGGTTTGGGCACTCCCTCTTAAAGCTGCTTAGTGCACCATTTAATTGCGTCAGCGCTGCTTATTCAAGTTTAAAGAGCTTTCCAAAACATCAAAGTTATGATACCAGTAGGTGTAAAAGTAGTGGAGTACTTTTTGTGTGCGTGTGTTTAATGTATTTGAGTAGTCAAAACTGCTTGCTACAGTTTTCATCTTATCAGTTAA
>JAPMNZ010914697.1:0-12763 GCA_029875035.1 Pomatoschistus microps
CTCAGTCACTGTGGCACCCTTTACGTTTAAAACGTTTTGTTTTAAAGGGAAGAAAACTGCTCTTAACATGATGTAACAGTGAAAGTAGCATTAGGATTCATTACAGTGTATAAGGGTAGAAAATGTACCAGTTAACAAAAAGGATCCAGGTCTGATGAGGAAACAATATTGCAACAGGTTAAATAATATTTCTCCTTTAAATAAAAAAAGAAAAGACATTTACTCTACAAAGTTAATTAAAATTGTATATTTCTGGAGATGGAACATTTCCAGAAACATTTTCATGGAAAAGAACAGGAAAATGCTGTGTGAGTCTGTTTTGTGAAGATGCCTACTGCTAGTGAACCCCAGACACTGAGAATGTGTATGCCTCCGGTGCGATTTATTTAGACTATAAACTATAATCATTATTATCATTACAGTGCTGTTAAATTGTTGTATTCTTTACTGAATTGACAAACGTTACTTATTTGAGATGACATAATTACGCTTACTAGTCATTAAAAGACTACGCTCAAGCTGTAAACACTAACCTGTTGGCTTCGGTTCCTGAAGCTTCTCCTTTGAAAGTTGCATTGAGTTGTTTCTCTCTGCTTAGGAGGTCATCGATGAGATTTTGCCTTCTGTCTGCTTCTGCTTGAGTTCTGATGGATCTTTGTTAAAGCAGAACGTTTCTCAATGAATCAATTATATTCACGCTAAGCCCTCTGGCGCCCTCTTCCGATATGATATGGTCAGTGCAGAATATTAAGTGTCCCGTGACCATTTCACAAAGGATACATCCGACGTGACGAGGAAGACCGCAACAAACCTTCTTTCAGCTGAGAAATATTCTGCTTTAATTTCTGTAGAGACGCTCGAAGAGTCATATTGATCTAATGGCACGAAGTAACACAGGACAACTGTTACGAATAAATACATATACAAGTACAGAATGTATGGACGTCATAACTTACTTTGGCAGGGTTTCCCCCCGTTTTCTGTTGTCTGTTTCGCTCATGGATGTTTTCAGCTATTTCTTGGGCCAGGCGACAATTAGCGTCATGATTCTGTAACCTGGGTGGAATGAACACAAAGGTTGGACATTGGAGACATTACAGTGTTGTCCTTTTGAGTAACGAAACATGAAGTAACGTTAACCACACTGATGCAGATTAACATGACATTGGGCTCTACAACATAAAAATCAGTGAAACATTATCCCCTTGATAATAATGTTGATGTAGGTTACTGCTAGCTGCACTTGGATTCTATTCTAAATGCAGCAAATTGCAATAGTTAAAGTCATAATTCTTATTTCAGTGTTGCTTTCTAAAATGCACCCACCCGATACTCACCACGGATCTTGAGACATTTTAAAGTTTGATAATGTAATGTAATGGTGCAGCTTTGCTAACTGCTAACTAATCATCAACCAGCAGCTTCTTGTTTGGGTACTACGTCACTACGGAATCCGACAAGGCATGAGGAAGGCGCGCATGTATAATACATTATAAAATCATATCACTTTATTCATTTCATTGTTCTGATCCGAAAACTTATTTGGCCTATGTTGAAGCTTTAAACAAGAGATTCGTTAAAAATAGTTTAACTCAAAAATCTTATTAAATTATATATAATTAAATAAAATGCATTTTAAATGTGTTTTAATTTTTCAGATTGTCTGAATTGACAATTATTTAGCAATTGTTGTTGCGAAATAAATTTATTTGAATCATGTATCCAAGACAGAAGTGGTTTTAGGCCTAGCATAAAACCTGTGCAGTGAAGTTCTTTCTCAAACCTTTTGCTTTTTTCTCATTTTTTACTTATGACTTTACCATGAAGTTTACAAACATGCAAAAAAAAATCTAATTTTTGCTGGTTTGTAACCTTCATGGACTTACAAAACAAAGTTTATAAACGTGCAAAAATGAAAAGGTTACAAGTGTGCAAAAATGAAATTTGTTTTGAATGTTTGTAACCTTCATGGAAATAACCATGGACTGTCCAGTGCATGGCCATAATAGAAGATGTCTTTCCTAAAGTCAGACATTGTTTTGCTGCTCTGTTGCATGTGGAGCCCCCATGTGAGGTCACTACCTTAGGTTTTATGTTTTATAGCAAAACAATGTCTGTGATTGTTTAAAACATGCACTTGTTTTGTAGAATAATAGTGTTTTCTTGGAACTGACTCAGGTCGGTATTTTGTTACCACACATTTGTGAAATCAATAAAGGTAGATTATTATGTATTACAGTTAATTTACAGTATATAGACCCACTGGAAGGGGAAGGAATTTAAATAATGTGAGGAAAATCATTTTTGTGACCTGAGCTTTTACAGAATTCTGATTTGACTCACTTTGTTCATGTCTGTCTTAATACCCCACAAGATTACTTGTTAACAATATATTTGTGTACATTAAGGAAAGGTCATTGTAGTTGCATCTCCACAAACTTAACGTGGCTGGAGAAGGGCCTCTCCCACTGCATGGTGTAAAATCGATTCATGTCATGTGAAGAATGTTCATAACTTTCTATTTCCAATGGAATCATGCTAGTGACTTGAAGCCACCAGGAATCTTGTGTTGATTCCCTGAAAGTGTTTATGTAAATATGACAACAAGCATTGGAATGTGGGATCTCACAAATGTATGTCTATGAAATACTTTTTTGCTCTTGTGGATCACCTGCAGGAGGAGGATCAGTGAGGGGCTGGTGCTCTGTGAATTGGGTGCAGCTCTGACTGCCACCCCCTGACCCAGAAAGGGATTAAGGGGAAGATAATGGATGGATGGAAATACTTCATATATAAATTTAACTTTATTTTGACATGTATAAAAATATTCCGCTGTTCTTTCCTGGATAACAATCACTTCTAAGAATATGGCTCCTGAACTTATAAGTGGAACTTTTCATTGTGTAACAACACAACAAACAAGCAGCTCTCACATGACCATGCCCACAGGCTGTTGTCTATAAAGGCCGGGCATGGAGGTACGCTGTAAGAAACAGCCTCAGACTTGTGCTCTTTGTTTAGACCAGGGCTATGATCCATGTTCCAGAAGCGCCCGCGTTCTCAAGTTATGGAAACATGAGCACAGTCACAATGAGTGCATCTTCTGATCAAGATATACACAGTAGAGGAAGACAGAGGTCTCACTCCCACTATTGCTCAGAGGACAGTAGAGACTATGGGCTGCAGTCACAGAGAGAGGAAACCAGACCAAGATCAAGGTAAGCCTTTATACGTTACCATTTTCTATTTCTATTTCAGCATATAGTTTTATTTTGTAGCCATAACAGAGTGACCTTTATGTGAAGTTTGTATTGTTTATCTTTATAATAAGCTATAAGCAAAGTAAAAAAGAAAAAAAGATGTATTTTTTGAATCATTCCCTTATTTACAGGTCGTTTTACAGCTATGAAACATCTGAGTTGTTTTCAAAAAGTGACATTGGAATTGTAAATCGACCCAGTCCGCACAGACAAAGAGCAAGTTCGTTACAGTTTGTAGTTAATAAGACAAACGACAAAAAAGAAGACTGCACCGCACAAAGTCAACACAAGAAGCAGAGACTTAAACAAAGCAAAGCAGCAAAAGATAATACAAGTAAGTATGTGTTCTAGATTCAGAAAATGTATTTATCCCCAGATCAGATCAAAGATATTGATGTCTGGATATGGGAGTTGAAACTTGCTTTATGATGACTCCTGCCTGATAAATGAGGCTAATTCATTGTACAATTGTGATTAGTAATAGCCATTTCTGTTGTTTCTCGCAGCATCCATGATGACAATATCTGAGGCTGACAACTGGAAAATCTGCTGCAACTCTGGGATGAAGTATGGGCAATTTGTGGATTGGGAAAAGATTGATCCTGAAGCCGCAAAGAAATACCAGATAATCGTACAGTGTGATCACCAGAAACTGAAGGCCTTGGGCAGACAGGGCTACTGGGAAATGCCACATACTTTACGAGCCAAAGCCTACTATCACATAATACACAGCATCAACTCCAGGTCAGTTTGCACCTTCCCATAACCCTTTCTGGGGTCCCTGGAAATAGTTTATTGAACTGGAGAATATATATTTCCTTGATCTAGTTTAGGGATAAATGGGTCTAAAAATAGGACCACAATTTCTGTAGCCTTGGTCCGTGAAATGTGCTATAAGGAAAGTAAGTTGAGTTAAGTATCGTTTATAAGTATCTCAAATGTAAAATGTTTTATTATTATTATTATCATTGTTAAAGACATTTGGGGACTTCTATTGTTTTATGTTGTCTGTTTTTTAGTGTGTTGTGTCTTGTCTATTTTTTGTTTTGTTCTGGACTACGAGTCTGTAATAAAGCTATACAAAATATAATGATTATTATCATCATTATTATTGATTCAAGGCTTATGCCTCTCAAGAACTTATACCTGTATACAACTTGTACCTCACAAGAACTTAGCAACCTAGGCTAACATTCTATATGTTTTCATTGCAGTATAAAAACGGTGCATCCAGAGCGAAATGTGTATTATGAACTGACCAAAAAACTCTTTGGAGAACAGAAAGTGAGCTCACACCCTGCCCCTGAGTATATGGAAGCTGCAGAAATACCCAGGTATCACATTCAAGTTTTTCATATATACAGCTTACATTTTATTTACAACTATCAAGCCTATTTGTATTTACACTTATTGTCATAAATTCACATGGACATTTGCCAGAGCGTGGGTTCACAGTTGAGTTCCAAGTGAACCAGAGTTCAATTTAACTGAACCAATTAGGGCAAACATGTTTCATATGTGGAGACGTGAAACCAACAAAATGACCTAAATGACTACTGGAATGTGTGCATTTATTTGGTGGTCTCACATCTCCACGTAAAGCATCTCTGCCTGATTGGTTAAAGTGTGAACACGCCCAAAGTCTATTTGAGATTTTTGAAAGGGATCCCAAAGTAAATCCAGTTTGTGTAAATTGGATTATGTCAGTTAAATAGAAGATTTTACCTTTTTTAACCTATTCTAAACTGTTCACCTGCTCGATGGTCCACTGTGGGTTGCATGGACCACATTTTCAGGCCTTTATCCATGTCAATATTATGATTTTTACTTCAATAAATAAACCATTCAGTATGCATACCTGATTCAAAGCAGGTATATGTGTACTTTTAAATCATCGTTGACACTTGTATAATCTGCAAATTAATATATTCTCTTCTCTAGATACTGCCTCAACAAAGCTGGCCTGAACTCTGTCAAAAAGATTCTCATTTGTCTTGGCAAGTACTTCCCGGATATGAACTACTGCCCCATCCTGCCAGCTTTAGTCTCGCTCATTCTCCACTTCAGCATGGATGAAGCCGAGTGTTTCTATAGTGTGGCCCGCCTCATCTGTTACACCGACCCCAACAAACGCTACATCGACCAGACATTCCTCACATACCGAGCTTCCTGTATGACCTTTGGAGATCTTGCCAACAAGTGCTGCCGTGGCATTCGTAAATTAATTGCGAGTTCACATCAAAACCTCTTTGAGTTTTACTCTGACTGGATCATGTGGATATTTGCGGACCTCCCATTCATCTACGCCATCAGAGTTTTAGATGTTTACCTGCTAGAGGGGTTCAAAGTCCTGTACAGGTTTGTGACACTCAAAGTCTTCCTTTATCATTTTAGGTTGTTTAAATATTCTGAGAGCTGCCTTCATCTTATTAGAAAACATGTATCTTTTGCATACGTTCAGAACTCTTTCAGTCACTATTTGATGCTTTGGGCTGATACTAATGAGTGAGGCTGGTCCTCTTTTTTCACTGAAAAAACAGATGTAAATTGTAAAGGCCAATAATACATGCATGGCCAATAATACATGCATGTATTATCATTGGCATATATCACTATATTATGCATGCTTGTGGTTTGAAACTTAGGTACCCCAGCTTTAAAGTAGCATTATGTAATTTTTTAAGTCATAATTAAATGGCCCTATCTGTCAAAAGGCATTAACAAAACATGCTCTTCTCAAATACTTCTTTAACTGGTAACAATAGTTCAGCTGAGATATATGGATTTCAAAATTAGTTTTACTGCCCCTAAATCTTGTTATTGTTTTCATTTCAATGTCCAGCCCTCCACCGTTTTACCAATCAGACAGTCCGTGATACGGGTTGCCAGAACTCACCGCGTCGAGCTAATGTCACTGGTAAAGTAACATGTGGGCGCAGAACTAAAAAAGGTCTTGTTATGATTCTCAAATTATTAATGACAAAACAAGGAATAAAACCAGGATTTCTCTCTTTGTGAAAAGGGTTTTGGTTATAGATTTGTTTTTGACAAAAGTCTATTAAAATACTATGGTCCCAGCTGGATTCGTCCGCATATATGGCAACCTGAGTCAGGGAGAGTGCAGTACCACTTTTGGCCAGATTTTTTACATACCACTTCTTTAAAAGGAATGACTTTACAATCAGAGCAAGTTGTACTGGAATGAAAAATTAAATGGAACATTAAGGTACAGACACCCGGAGAGGGAAAAAACACGAATTGGGAGTAGATAGAATAACTATTACTGGATAATGATTATGGTATTTTGATATTGTGTATTTGGCTCACACTCCCATAGGGTTGCTTTGGCTCTCCTTGGTCTCTACAAAGTGTCAGTCTCATCCCGAGTGGCAGATGTGGAGGACTTCAGAACTGACATGAAGAGATTTGTGCAGAACGTTGCTCGCCACTGCACCGCTGAGGATCTCCTGAAAAAAGCTTTCCAAATCCCAATGGCTACGCGCCGAGAGCTCAACCTTCTCTTTAACGCCAATAAGAACTCTTTGATGCAGAAAGGTGTGAGCTCCCATCAGAAGAGGTACACTAATCAAACTCATTCAAAACGCTGCATCAAAGGTGTGCATACACGTTACACGGTTTAATGTATCCTCAGGCAATCTGTGGAGAGTGTGGACTTCACCAACTTCAGCTCGAGTGTGGTCACAGGAACCGAGATGCAGGTGGTGTGGGCGTGGATCCCAGAGCGCTTTGCATTGTTCAGTCCCATCCGGCTCTACAGCACCACAGAGCAGCAGAGGAGCCTGGCCTCGTAAGTGGTGCATCTGCTCAGCTAACATTGTTTTAGCAGAGGGCTATGTGTATCTCTCCTGTCTTTCACTTGGTTGGAAAGGGGGTTAGGTTTACAATCAAGTTAAGTCACCTTTATTTATATAGCGCCTTTCACAGACCAGACAGAGTCACAAAGCACTTTAAAAGGCATTTGTCTCTCACTCCACACAGAGATGTGAGGGGGGTCGCCATACAGGAGGCACATGTTTTTAGAGGTAGGGGAAACCGGTGCACCCGGAGGAAACCTCAAACCCCAAGTTTGCATTGAATTAAAGTTACACTAAAAACCATGCATGTGCACATTTCTCTTGCAGCTTCTATTCTCATGTGGAAGGACATGAGCCTGCAGTTCTTTTGATCAAAACAGTGGATGAAGAGGTAAAAGTGGATTTTAACCAAACATTTAACAATTACACTACATTGAACATAGCCTAACAAATGTACATCCTGTTTAGGTGTTTGGTGCTTTTCTGTCTACAGATGTGATTGAAAGGCGAAAACATGAAAACCTAACATATTTCGGAACTGGAGAATGCTTTGTTTTCACGGTAAGAACTTTTTTCCCACTATATTAATTTCAACCTTTATTTAATTGTATATTAGGTGGATGATATATGATATTTGCCTTTCTAGCTTCGTCCCAGTATGGAACGCTACCAGCAGGCCTTGATAAACATAATGACAAGATTAGTTTTAGGGCAGCAGAGTGGGCCATGCCCCTGTGGCTCTGCACTGTCTATCAGCAGCAGCGCCAGCACCATTAATGGAGCTAGTCTAACATGTCCAGTGGGAACTCCTCAGGACCCGAGTTTTCTCACTGTCCCCTTCACTGCACAGTCAACCACCTCTCCATCTGCTAAGCAACCCAAGAGAGCCAAAGGACAAGAGGCCTCCATGTTCATAGCTGGAAATGAGAGCCAGCTGGTGATCGGTAAGAAAATGGACATGATGTGTTATCTGTACTCAAGAGCAGAGGTATGGCAAGTCTGAACATAGCCTGAATCACTATTAAAAGACACTTATCTTAAATACTGTAAATTGTCTTTCGTTTATACTTAATTTACAGAAATGAATTGGAACATATGTCTCACCATTTAGTTTTCAAATGCATTCAAATTTGTTATAATGATTTGAAATCTAATACACTGCACTGCCTTGGGAAGAGCTGACAGATGCCTTTCCTACATACCTTGAAAGGTTTAAATTACAGTGAAACTTCTGGTCACCAAAGAAAACATCAATTGCTGTTAATTACCTCTACTTTTCTCTCCAGGAGGTGATGGGGGACATGCCCTGTGTGTACAGCAGAACCTGCATGAAGGATACTCTGAATGTTGTGAAACCTTCAAGAGTGCACCTTTAAGCAAAGGACACTTTAAAATCCAGTCACTGGAAGTTTGGGGAATTCAAAACTCCATCTCTTGTTCTCAACCTTTACAAACAATTATGAAATAGACTGAGTACAACTCATAACATTTTTGTATTGTATGAAATATTAAATATGTATTTGAAGTTGCTTTAAGCCTTGTCACAATTTGTTCATTGATCACCACGCAAGAGTTACATGAGGGTTGCTCTCCATCAGACAAAAAATACATAAAGAACATTGGCACTACACAATAACAACTTTTTATTTATATTGGGGGGAAAAAATCACCATGAGCTTTTGGTCAATTAAATATATGATGTTACACCATTTTTAATAATTCAGATATTAAACTGATAGGTTGAAGTTGTTCACTTGAATTACTAAATTTCAAATGTATACTTTTGAATAAACATCTTGTGCTTTCACTTCTTTGAGAGGTGTTACTTCTACAGTTTTTTGCTTGCTTGTCTATACACATGTATACACTGGGCGGCAGTAATGCATCTTTTCGTCTAATGTGGATGAGAAGAAGACGTCAAACCCACTGGGTGTCTGGCATGGATGCATTATGTTATTGGTGTCTGGTTGATAGTTTCCATGTATTTACTTAGATTAGGTGCAATCAAAACACCACAGGAGCACGCTTTTTGCGGATCCTGTCCCTGGGCTGGCGCAGATCGGAAGAGTCCTGTTTGCACATTTCTTTTAAATGGTGCGTTGGTAAGTAAGGCTTGTTTATTAGCATGGGTTAGCCATGTAGATGTCCATCGTAGGCCAATCTGCACACTGTCATTTCCAACATTAAGATTGTTGTTGTAGAGGTTGTGTCACTCACCGATGTCATCCTGACCCTGTGATCCCTCACTATGCCCCTATGATATGATCCCTCACTATATCCCTATGATCCACTTGTTATGGCTGAGTAGCCTATGGAGGTTGGCCAGCACTGGGGCTCCTCTTTTCTGCACAGACCAAAAGACATTGTCCATATATTGTGCTTGTGTTCTGAAAAAGTGTTGTCATCGCTAAAAACATCCCGAGCCAGTATCTCACGGACATGAGTAGGCCTTCATCCTTTACCGCACATATATGCAGATATTACATTTCTATTTTCTTTTCATGGGACAACACTGACTGTGTAATGTAGACTAACAGCTTGTGTAACGGTGTAGATACAATATACTGCTCCCCTAAAGAGAGATGTGCAATATTATCAGCAAAGCTTTTGGCAGCACAGTCTGAAGTGCTATGGTGGTTCAGTAATCTATAGAGCCACATTTTATTATTATTTTGATTCACAGTTGCATTACTATGATCAGTAAGAGGAATAACCCCTTGATTTGAACCGTCTCGTATTCGAGGGGGTCCTCAGTTCAATTTCACACAAAAAACAAGCTAGACAGCAGAGCAGAGAAAGAAAGAAGAAAGAAAAAAAATCAATAATAAATACATCCACAGAATTTAACTTGGAATTCCCCTATTGTCATATTTATGTCCTGACAATCGCAGTATGAGAGTTATAAACAGTATACAGTTAACACTAGTATGTGGCAATCAAGTCAACAAGGTAATAAAAAAATATTAATTTAATTATTATTCATAATCAACCTTGTTGTTTTCTCAGTCATGGGCCCTGAAACTACATCTATGCTGACTAAAAGCGGTAGGTTCCCTTAATTGCTGTCTTTTTGTTGTTGAGTAACTAAAAATGGTTCTGTTTCCATCTGTCACAGCTCCAGGTGAAGTGTCTGATCCCATCAAAACTGAAGTCAAATCTGAAGATGATGACTATGAACTGTCTGTGGATCGTGCTGCAAAAATTGGTCATTCTTGTTCGGAGTGTGGAAAGATTTTTAGTAAACCATCAAATCTACTGAGACATAAGCCTGTACATCTGAAAAAGCCCAAACCTGTTTTTAAATGTGAGCAGTGTGACAAATGTTTTACTCGAGAGGAAGCACTGAATAGGCACAAAAACAGCCAACATAGACCTAATACGCATCCTTGTCCAGACTGCGGAAAAATCTTCAACCGTCCCTCAAGGTTAGAAAGGCACAAGAGAGCTCACGCCAAAAAAAAAAAAACATTTCAGTGTTCAGTCTGCCAAAAACTATTTACTAAGAATAACAAACTTGTTCGGCATGAGCGAATGCACACCGGAGAGAAACCGTTCACTTGCTCTCTCTGTGGCAAAGGTTTCACAGATCTGAGCCGTTGTAAAGTACATGAAAAAATGCATGACAGTAGTCCTGAGAAACCATTTGAATGTTCAATTTGTGGCATGGGTTTTATTCAAACCTCTAGATTAAATCGGCATTTACGCTCCCACTCTGGCGATAGACCGTACCATTGTGCCCTGTGTGAAAGCAGCTTCTCCCGCTCAGAAGGACTCAAGAGACACATGAGGAGTCACACCGGCGAGCGACCATTCGTATGTTCTATTTGTGAAAAGGGATTTTATTCACAACATGAATTAAAGAATCACAGATTGACCCACTCAGGAGAAAAGCCACACCGGTGTCCCATTTGTGGCAAAGGGTTCGCTCAGATTGGTAATATGCGGGTACACGAGAGGACTGTCCACTCCAAGAAAGACTGTCAATATATCTGCAAGGAATGTGGAGCTGCGTTTTCACAAGACAAGTCACTGCAAACGCATAAGAAAATTCACACTGGAATCAAGCCATACTCATGTCTTACGTGTGGAGTGAGCTTTTCATGGAGCCATGCCTTAAGTAGGCACAAGAGGTCGCACTCGCATCAAAGACTGTCAACTGAGACCACTGAGACCCATGTGTCTGATGCGCTCCTGAGCAACTCATAATTGTTTTTTAGTTTAAGGCATTATCACTCTGCTTCCATCGGTATTATTTACTTGTTTATTTAATACATAACTGCTGTAAAATGAACACCGTCAAAAAGGTATACAAAAAAAAAATCATATCATTTGTTCATAAGTTTGTTCAATATACAGTCTATGGTTTGTTCTTAAAAGTGCGCCAGTTTGCAATTCTCCTTGAATAAATGGTTTTGTCCTGACCTTTTTTTCTATTTCTAACACCTGTCTTGGGTCATATACATTTAAAAAGAAAAACAAAAAATCATATTAGGAAATACAACTTCATTTAGTAATATCAATTCAATAAACGTGGGTAATAGTAACTGAAAGTGCTCACAATATTGTAAACACAAATAACTTGTATAAATAGGAAATGTGTTTGTAACTAATATTGTAAGCTTAATCAGGAGACAAACTGTCTATGTGCAGGTGTAGCACATGTCTAACTGAAATTATCAAATTATCAGCTCAATATTCAGAACCTGCCTTACCCGACCCAAATGATTTACAATGTTTCCCAAGATTCTTGATTTCTGGATACATACATGTTGGTATTACTGCGAGACAACTTGTCTCAGACAAGTGCCTTCGTTTGGGGAAAAGTAATAAATGAACGTCTTCCTCACATAATAATACTTCCATGCTTCCACAACACGGTCCGCTACATCAGGAAAGTATCGCGCGCTCTTCAGGGGTGTCTGTTGCTATGGTAACTCATGTTTGTTTGTGTCGTGCTTTGAAAAACAAAGCGACTGTTTCACCTGCAACTACTGTAGTTTCATCTGCTCTGTGCTATGTCTCAGGAAACGCAGAACTCACTCGAGCTGGAGTATGTTATTGGATTTAATGGTAAGTGAACTGTATTGTCATTTTATGCGTGCGCTAGAAATTTTAACTTAAAACCAACGTTAGCTAACATTAGTTAGTTCTCATTATCCATTGTGCCTATTTTGCCACCCAATGTTTTTCTAATCTCAGCTACTATTTTGCCATCATGCATGTTAAACTTTGACCGCGGTAAAGTGGCCTTGCATTTCGTCGCGAGTGGTAAAGAGGTCCGAGCTTTGAAAGCGGTTGGCTCTTTTATGCTGTTACTTACGGTAAACGTGGAAAGGGAAGCCGCGATGACGAGAAAGCAAAATGCTATATCTTTTAAAAAATCATTAAAAAAGAACAAAAAGAGGTTTGCGAATACTTTCACTGCACACTTGTTCAATAAGATGCTCTCTACCACTGTGTAAAATATCGTTCACGTTTACTGTAGAAATTCAGAGAAAATGAGGGTCAAAATGTGCAATTTTGGTCCCAAAAGCACTTTTTAAAATTATTTTTTTTTTAAATCTAAAAAAGTTCCCTGACTACTTTCACTGCACACTTGTTCACTGTGATGCCCTCTACCACTGTGTAAAATATCATTCACGTTTACTGTAGAAATCTAGAGAAAATGGGGGTCAAAGTGTGCAAAAG
>JAPMNZ010914703.1:0-10643 GCA_029875035.1 Pomatoschistus microps
CACACACACACACACACACACACACACACACACACACACACACACACACACACACACACACACACACACACAGAGAGAGCTATAGATAGAGAGAGAGAGAGAAAGCACAGGTTCAGGACGACAAAACAAATACATATTTTATTTTTAGGGAAACAATAAGGGCCGAGGCCCAATTGACTTTAAAGTAAAAATCCTTCATTATTATGTGATATATTCTTTTTTGACTTAGTGACGCTACATTTAAGGGGACATACATACATACACATATATATGTTACTCTTTTTTTAGGAAGGGCCTAATGGGCCTAATCACCAAGGTGAAAAAAACTAGCAGGCTGTGCAATCTGTTACCTTACTGCGGAGCTTAAGTCTGAACTTTTTATTATTTACAGCTGAACAAAATTACAGAATATACAATAAAGTCTTCATTTCTCACCTCAAATGTTATAAGAAGTAACATTCGTGCCCTAATTATTGTATTATTGATCAGAACTCTCATCTTTGGACATGGTTCTGTTGATCCCATGTGACAAGCTCCACATTGTTACTATAACAGACGCCTAGTCCTTCTCATTGTTGAAATAAATAATTCGCCCATTCTAACTAAGTTTCCATGAATACTGGCACGCTTGATAAATGGTAAAAGTTGGTTCCAAATGTTTTATAGTAGCCCTGTAACTCTGGTATTTGATAATGAAATACATTCTTAAAATAGTGGAAGAAATTCAGTATATGTACAAACTTTTATCATCTCTGATTTTTTTATTTTCAAGAAATTCTACATAACACTCAGTGTAACACCTACAGTTCCATCCGCTTGGACTTGGACTTGGATTTGCACCATTTCCACTCGGCCCTCCGGCACTCTTGCTTCTGAGCCCTGACGAGTCACCTTTTGTCCTGGAACACCAGAAAAAATTGAAGCTAGAAAAGGACTTTCAGAGCACAGACCTCCAACCAAGAGTCACAGTTCAATTCAATAAATAAGATCTGGATCATACAATCCAACTGCCTCCCAGGTATTGATTGACCCACGACAGGTATTGGAACAACACATGACACACAGGTCCACAGGGTACTTAGGGGAGAGCCTCAGTGACCAGGGAAAAACACATATGACTCAATTAATTTCTTCACATTTGGACTTCACAGAAATTCTAGGTATTCTGAAAAATTCATTCACATTCAACAATGTCATTATATTGTCATTAGTTTTTGTTGTTGTTGATTTTGATCAAATACAGAATTGAGCAGAGTGTATGAGGAGCATATTGATGAAGAGCAGGACCTCATATCATTTTTCTATAGAATATAGAATAATGGGAGACAAATCAGAAATGATCACATCTGGCAGTGGTGGTTATATTCAACTTATCTAAAAAAAAACATTTTCTTTCACATTTGGCAAATTATTACATCCAAATCCTCCCATGACCTTTTTAATTATGGAACTGACAAATGTGGCTCATTACATAACAATTACGCTACATATCCTGGCTGATGTAAAAATGTCATGAGTTTAGTTTTAAAGATATGCAAAGTTTTTACATAGAGGACAATTTGGACCAATGAATTCACTGCAGAGTGTTTAAGATAAGATAAGATAAGCTTTATTAATCTCACAACAGGAGAAATGTATGTAAAACAATTATCTCTAGCTAGGAACACAAGTGGCCCTAGGACTGGGAAAGGCACGCCCTAGGTGTGGCACTCCTTAGGTTAAGGCCATGATCTGAAACTCAGTTTATAATAACAACAAAGTACTTCCTTTTAGTACATTGATTACATGTTTAATTTTAGATAGCATTTAAACAGTGATTCGGATCACCTCTGAATTCAAATCAGTTATTCACTGAGCCATGAAAATTCCCCCCATAACTTCTTGAGTTATGTTGCTCACAGACAAACACCGGTGATTACTTTACCCTCTGGGTGGATCAAATATCGTGTACAATATCCGAGTTGAAATGGTGTCCATGCACATACTTTCAAAATCCCAATAAGCATTCAGAACCACAGAAGTACAAGTTTTTTTTTTGTATGTGAAAGTTTGCGTGACAAAACAAACCTCCCATCATTGTATTGTTTCTCACCTCAAGAATCTGAAATGTTTGGGGTGTTGCCCGTCATCAGACATAGATGTCAGAATCTTCACACTGGTTAAACAGAACATTGATTGGACATGTGATCAGCTCACAATCCAACACAGGTGTCCACAGGAACCTTTTTTTTTTACACAATTGAATCATGTTAAAAAGTATACTAAAGTAATGTGTAGACCTCCAAGTGAAAGTTTGAGATGCAGTAAATATTGGGATATTGGGGGTTTTAAGCTGATTTTCATTGAAATGATCTATGTTTATGCTCAATGTTAGATTTATACTATTGGATTAAAAAAATGTCTTTGCAGTGAGATGTATTCCAGCAGTACATACAACACACAGGTTGTTTGCACTGCTTTTGTGCTCAATATTAAATGAAACAAATTTCTGATTCCAGAGCTCCCAGACCCACTATAGTTTGGCAAGTACTTGAAATGACCAGACTTACACTAGAGTGATGATGTCAGCTGTGAAGATTTAAAAAACCATCTCTGGTCAAAGTCTGTAATCAAAGTGTTAATCCAAAGAGCCTCGCAACAACAGGATTTTACCTCATCCTCTATGACAAAGCACATTATCTCCGTGAATTGACTTCTTGAATCATGATTTTGAATATTTTTGGATACTTGGTCTTTAGGGGTGTTCTGATTTGACCATTTACCAACATGCAACAGTTTGCAATGACATATAGATCAGAGGTGTCAATGTCATTTTTGTCAGAAACCAAATTCAAAAAATTGTTTTGGCTACACTTTTATAGCAAGAAATCCATTGTTTTATTTGCGGAGCATTGGTTTGAAGGACTATTTTACCTCTGTGCTTATAGAGTACATCTTTAATTGAACTTTTACTTTTTTGAATCCAATTAAAATCATGTCAGGGAACACACAAAGCGGGCCACATACCTGATTTCATTTTTGGTGTTTCATGCAATTACTCCTGTAATCTTCAATTCTTTGCCTGCCCGTGGGGGATTGAAAGTCAGAGTCTTATTGGGGAAGTTTGACTGTAATTTCCATGTGGTATTTCTTATAGGAATCTTGTAGGTTGAGTGTTCAGAGTAGGGTTGGCTCCAGCATAATGTTTAGATTTGATGTTGTGAACTTATGGCGTAGGTTAAATCTATGTGCCAATGTTTGTGGGTAATACATGAAGTATCTGTCCATTGGTGAGTGTTGTGCAATTTAGTTTATTCTTAGTTCTTCCAGTGGCTGACGGGAAAAGTTGCAGTCATTTTAGGTCAGCTGGTGAAAATGGTGGCGGGCCCGAGAAATCCACTCTTTTTACAACCTTTTTGTAAGGCTCCACTCATTTTGTAACCTCATTGTGTGAAACATTTCTCCAGGTCATTTACTTGAGTCTGGTAGTCGCAGTCAGTTTTTTCTTCTTCCATTGGTTGTGTGAAATATCCAAGTCTGAATATGATTTTGCTTTTTGAGTAATTTCTCAAAAGGTTGTTCATAAAGTGCAATTGTTCATAGTGAATATAAGCACTCATTGTTTGCGTTTTCCTCCACTGTGCCTGACCATAAAATATTGTCAATGTAACATCACCCCATGCTCATTGGTTAGATGAACACCTGTAAGTGTTTTGTATTTTTGTTAGTGTACTGCAAATATACGTAGCTTTGTATCATCGCTGGAGGGACCTGTGGGAGCGGGACCGCCTTGGACGCGAAACTTGCTAAAATCTTTCAGTTATTGTACTGTATATTTTGTTAGCAGTGCATTGCTTTTGTACCATGTCATCAGTGACTGTTGTACAGCTTACAATAAACGCGTACATGGAAATATTTACACGGGCGTATGCATAATCATTGACTTTGCATGTAAACTTGCAATGCTTGACTTTTAATCAGTAACATCAGCTGCTTTTTACCGTCTAAAAACATTGTCAGAATCAAACATATAGTGTCTGAAGCAAACTTGTAGATTCTTAAAATAAACTTGCCTTGCATTAGTGATCACATGACCAATCAATGCTCTACATAACCGGTGTGACCACCATTCTTAAAACTATGATAGTTGAAGCACTACGCCCAAAACGTTACACATTCTTCTGGTGAGAAATAAACACATTGATGGGAGTCATTTGAGTTTTGTGAACCCATTGAAATTATAAATACTACTGTATATTTTATTTTATCAATCACCTACTTTAATTTAGCAATCATCACATCCATAAAAAAGTGTACAAGTATTAGGTTAATCCAAACTATTCCAACGTAAAGATAGTGTTAACATATTTGATTTGCTACAAATGGTAATCTTTAACCTGTGTACAGAGGTTGCGTTTATTTCCAAGGATTACACTCACAAAGTTGTGAATTTTGCCCTAAATTTTGGAGAAGACTAAATACATTTTTTGTTTGTTTCATTCAACAGGTATTTATGGCATGTCGGCCTTTACCCATATAATAAACCTTTAAATCAAATATGATAAATCCCCCCCGAATAAGGGGATAATAAACAGACAGGCTCACAAGTCCATTTTACATTCTTTTTCAACAGTTCTTAGTTGCACAGTTCACAGGGTTAGTTCTGCATGTGGTCAGTGGCATCTCATACATGTCTGGACCTTGGCTGTATTATATTACATATAGATCCATGGTGAATGCGATGCTGAAGGCTGCACAACATTGCTAGTAGTGGCAAGTCTAGGTGGCTACGCACTCATAGAAATAATATAATTTTAAAGGAAAGGCCAAGAACGCCAGGACAAGGGTGCCCGAAATAAATAAAAAGGTCAAAAAGGTGCACATGTTTGTTAAATCTTAATTAGAGGCATAAGCAGACATTAAGTTACTTTGTTTTATTACGTTATGATGTATAGTTCAGTATTCTTGTTTCAAGATATGTATCTTCCTGTCACGAAGGACTCAGGAGCACGGGTGGACAAACTCACACGAACTCCGGGAGTGAAACAGCAGTGGGCCGCGAAGTGGCCAGTCCCCAGACTATGGATTAAAGTAGAGTTACTAGTATACAAGTCACAACGCCATGCTGCTTTTAGATAAAATCTACTTCACAGCGTCAGACCTTGATGGTTGACGGTCTGACCCAAACCCACAGCCGGCTACGATACACTCGGACCCCAGCAACGAGGGTGGCCAGAGCGACAGGACAGCATGGATAAGCAGGACTCGAGGGGCAAGAGGGCCTCACCGCGGCACTGAAGCAACATTAATATTAGTGGTTGTACTTTCTGGATCGTAACGTGCACAGTAGAACTCTACTACCTGAAGCAGGAGAAGGCTGGCGCGACGCAACACCGGGACGGAAGTGCAGACATAAACAAAGACGCACTAGAGGGTATTTATACCGTCAGTATGCACTCTCTACTGGACAGAATTATCGTTGCCAAGTCCAACTTGCCATACTTCATAGTGCACAGTAGAGCACTAGCCCCTGTGACACAGGGCTGGGCCGCAAGACAGTTCCTAGACAGAAAGCTTACATCTCTTTATCTTCAATGATAATACCACTGTGCTTCATTTCTGGCATTAGGAGACTGCTGAGGCGTTAACCACACAGCAGGCAGGTGTGGGTGAGGTCTAACCGGAAAAGGTTAGACCTCACAGAGAATGTTTGTTATATTGCCGCCTTCTGGTAGCTACCACCATGTCACACCATGCAATCATGATGTTATCATGGATCTATAATATTAACTGGATAGGGTATTACTAGCTAATAGCTGTCCCACCCACGGGCACAGGGGGCGCCTGTGATACTGCAGAATAAATTCATGTGGGATTGAAAAAAGTTTGAGTTCAAAACTCAATGTAAACTAAAACAGCTGGACCTCAGCTGAGAGAGAACCTCCAGCTTTCATAAAGATGGGATTTTGTTTGGATTTTAGTGTCCCTTGTCATCCTGAACTTTTTTTCTTCTTAAATCCTTTAGTTTTCTTTGAATCCACACTTTACTGCCATAAACTCTGTTGTTTTCCTTCCCGTTCTGACTCCGCTCTACCACTGCTCTGCAACAGCAGCTCTGATTGGTCAGAGCGCGGACGAGCCCCTCTGTGCACGTGCATGGGAGCCAAACACGCGTATTTTGCGCAACGCTTCTGTAAAGGATCATCGGGTTTAAAGTGAGTCAACTTTACATTTTCAATTAATTTGCAGCTTTTCGCATTAATAGAAATGTTATTTTATTTGAATTTGATGAAACATTATTTAATCTTTAATCACAATTAACATTTTGGTCTGTGGACCTTCATAACGATACACAGTCTGCATTTATCCCCATTTGTTGCTTTGTTGATGAATTGTGCTTAAGAGCTCATTCATTTTGAAGGATCGTTTTCATTTTCTTTTAATCTCACATATTTACACTATTCTCTGTTTGCTTCTTGATGTCACGTGCCGATTTTAATCGGATCATCCCAGACACAATAAATCGGGTGTGAGTGGATCAGGACGTTTCCTTATGACAGGTCAACCTCTGGTGAGATTATGCAACCTGACAGGCATCAATGAGCCAAATCATCTCATGTTCAGGCCACGTCATCAGTCATGTGGCCATAAGCTCCCCTGTAAATGGTTATTGCACTGAATCCACTTTGTATTATATTATTTCTGCTGATGGGCTGGGAATGAGGCAACAAATGTGAATGTGTCTTTTTCCAGGTAAAGAAGAGAGGACGTGGGCTGCCTCAGGAAATATCAGGTGCCACCACAAATCACAGTTTGTATCGAGATGTACGGCCTGAAACAAAGCAAACAATTCCACATGTCATAAGGATTTCTCTGAGCCCACATTTACAAACAATATGGATTTCATTTTTAACATCATATAAATATATAGTTTTCATTTAAAAGCAGGAGCGTTGCCAGATTTGAATATTACCGAAGCATATTGTCAATGTTTTCCATCTGTTGCAATAATGAGGCTGGTTGGAAAATAAAATCATAATTGGCACTATGTTGAAAAGACGTGGATGACATATACATACACAACCCCAGAATGAGAAAGCATTGCACACTCCAAATGAGGATAGCAACGTTGTTTTATTTTGTCTTTTATCTTTGGACCACAGTGTATAAAAGAGTTGCCCTCCTTTGTGTTATATATATATATATACATTAAGATAATACATACATTTAAAAATATTATAATAATAATAATAATTTCACACCATACACATTGGTGATAGAGATTCTGTAACCCCAGCTGTCCTGGGACAGACTGACTGAAGCGAGGCAACCAATCAGTGCCATTAGCCCCTCTGACCACCACCAACCATTAATACACATATCAGGTTCATATTCGCTGAAATGTCTTATCTAAGGACACAACAACAGTTGTAGTTGCCCCACAGTGGTGCCTGGTGTTCCTGGTGGTCTCCCATCACAGTACTAACCAGGCCCTGTCCACATTCAAGGTGCGTACTTCAAAACCATTCAATTAAATTAAATGTATTTTTGCATAGTCCTAAATCACAGCATTAGTCGTATTTGAGGTTTCTACAAAGTTGTCAATTCGCAACAAATCAGAAAATCAAATAGCATAGGAATTGCAATAATAGCAAACACATTGGAGCCATTGGTCCATAGGGGGCGGCATGACCTTTAATGTGCATAAATGTTAGGTAGTTAGATTTCAAGCCTGCAGAATATATATATATTACACATATCTTTACACTAATACAGGTTTGAAAAGAGGTTGGAAGAAGCAGGTTCTTATTTGTTCCAAAATGTCTCAATCGTCCTGGTGTGACCTGTTTGTGGTCAGATACCTGCTTCAAGTGACAATTTTGCAGTTTAGCACTATAGTCTTGGGCGGCACAGTGGCGCAGTGGTTATCGCTTGTGTCTCACAGCAAGAAGGTTCTGGGTTTGATTCATTTGCATGTTCTCCCCATGTTTTCCTCTGGGTGCTCTGGTTTCATAACCTGGCAAGAGCCAGATTGATGATTGTGTAGAACTCTAATGCGTTCTCCGAGTGTTTGTGAACTCACAAATACCGCGAGAATTCAGCTTGCAGGCAAGGTTACTGGTTTCAACCACCACTATAAGTATTCAACTTTATTTATAGAGCACTTTAAAAACAACACAGTTGACCAAAGTGCTGAACACAAGTAAAAAACACAATATAACACAGAAACATATACAAGAATAAAAACTGCACAGAAAGTCAAGTATGGATAGTAGGTCTGGCATGCGCCTCCTGTGTTGCAACCCCTCTCCCATGTCTGTGTGGAATGAGAGACAAAATACCCAAAAAACAACAAATGTAAAGCGCTTTGTGACTCGGGTTTGTGAAAGCCGCTATATAAAGAAATTACTTTCTACTTTCTGAGTGTTTGCATGTTCTCCCCATGTCTGCTCCGGTTTCCTCCAGGTGCTCCGGTTTCTCCTACCACTAAAAACAATGGGTATGAATGTAAATGAGAGAGTGAATAGATGGTGTTGATTGGTGGGGGCTTTGATGCGCCAGTGTGTTCGGCGACTCGTGTCCGTCATCACCGTGTGTGGAATGATTAGAACAATCTCTGAACTCTGAACATTGTACAGTACTTTGGGCAACCTTGGTCTGTAAAATGCACCATTTAAATAAACATACATAGTTACTTCTACTCACTACTATCTACCGTACTCACTGCTAATGTTGTCTTCCTTTCACCTGTAGCTCTCCAGGGCAAAAAGGTTGCAGACTCCTGGATCAAAACATCAAAACGCGGGCCACCAGGACAGTTGAGATTGAAAGTAAGAGTCCTGAGATGATGGATCCAGAAGTGTTCCCTTTTGGGCAGGACAACATCCAGATTCCCTGCAGCGATATAGGTGGAGAGGTAAGTTACACTGTCACATCTCCCACCACAATACAGATTGCCATCAGAGTGCTCTGTCCTGGTGGACTTTGGAGCAGAGGAGGAGAAGAATATAACTGATTGTCTCTGAGCTATTTACTCAAACGCTTGTGTCAATAATAATGTGACAATCCTAAATATCAGTCCAGACAAAAATATTATGCCAAACATTGGTCGTTTTTTTTCTTGCTCAGCCCTCCAAAAAATATGCTGTTTGGCAAGCAGAGGAAAAAGGTGTGGGCAATCCTTTTCGATTAGATTTCAGCAAAAGGAATATTCTCACAAAATAGTTAATAGTTAAAAAAGTTAAATATTTCCTTTCGGCTGTTTTTCTCTGTTGTATTTCTCATCTCTTCTTTACCAAACAAGATACCACAGCGATGGGTTTTCTGGGCAGATTTGATAAACACAATATCACAAAATGAAGTACTGCAAATGGAAAGAGAGGCCTGCAGGGACGGTTCTCTGTATATTTATCACCAGTCTTAATATTGCCGTCAAAGGGGTGAAGGGGCAGAGAAGAAAGATGGAGCAACCGCAGCAGCAGAGTGACAGTGCAAGAGTGATGGAGCTGTTGAAAGGAGCGATTGGTCTGACCACAGCGGCGAACAGGGGGGCTACAACACCAGAAAGATAAGTGGATAATAGCATTCGTGCAGCAATCATCAGGACTTCAGTGGACATGTCTTTGTTGACGACCATCTCACGCAAAACTGTCATCTTCCCAAAGGTCTACACTCAGTCTCTGAACTATACTGTAAGATTTACTGCAATAGAACTTGTGTGTGGGTTGATGAATAGACAATTACTCTTATTATTTGAAAATATTAATCGAAAATATATGCAGACAAATAAAAAGTATTATGTTTATGATTATTCAGCTTTTCTAATTGTATATTGAGTTTTTACCTCAACATGGGCGGCACGGTGGTCTTTGGGTTTCCCACTAAAAACATGTACAATAGGTCTGGCATGCGCCTCCTGTATATGGCAACCTCACTCCCATCTCTTGTATGTAATAACAATAATCTTAGAAAAAGCTATACTTTAGAGATGTTTAGAAATGTTTTATTTTGACTTGTTTGCACCGAGAGGCAAAGCCATTTCCTAGTCTGTGACTTCCTGTTTCTTAAAATGGCAATACAAATGATTCTGATTCTGATTTTGATCTCTGCGTGGAGTTTGCATGTTCTCCCCATGTGGATTGAGAGACAAATGCCCCAGTAAAAAAATTGTAAAGGGCTCTGTGACTCTGGTCTCGGAAAGGTGCTGTATAAATGAAGATTACTTACTTACTGACTTCATGTAATCATTAATATGTTAGTTGATAGTAAAATACAGGAGGCCCAGAATGGATCCTTGTGGCAACCCTTGTTTACATATTAAAATGTTGGTTTAAAACAGTCTGTGTATAGATGGACAATGCTAACACTCCATCCCAATGAAACCCAACAGAGAAGTGCTCTCATACAGTTTTGCTCCAACTTGCTCTTGCTGTAAATGAAAAAAGCAAACCCGAACCCTAACTCCTCTACCTCAGTAACCATCTGTGGCACACTCATGGTTTGGTGCTCTCTATGATCCTAGTGTATATATTTTTATATTGTCCAGATATGAGCCTTATAAGGATTGACTAATCAGATCAATCAATCAATCAATGTTTATTTCTATAGCACAGTTCATACAGAATGCAACCCAAAGTGCTTCACATCGGCAACATTTAAAAGCA
>JAPMNZ010914748.1:0-13285 GCA_029875035.1 Pomatoschistus microps
AAATGACCCACAAGCTACATCAGACCAAAACACAACGTGAATTTGCATCCATCCGCTTTACATACGTTTAAATAAGCAAAGCACGTTCCTCCCTCACCTCCTCTTACAAAATACACACAGAGGATCGCAGCCCCACATTCCAAAACACCAGAATTGATTCATTAAACTCACATTATCGCACAATGTCTATGAATTGACTTGCGAAGGGCTGCTGCTGCGGCTGGCTCATCAGGCACTCCGCACACCTACACTCTCCCAAGGATCGATGGCTGTTTCCTGGATGGAGGAAGTTGCCTGTGGCCTAGCACTAATCGCGCTTCACTATCAGTCATATCTGCCTCTGATTGAAGGCTTTTTCTTCTCCATCTCTCTCCCGCGTCTGTCTGGGCTTCCCTCCTCCTGCTCCCTGTAGCCTCCTGATAAAATAACGCCCTCTTCCACACATTTTATCCCAATTTTGATCAGACGTTTTTCTTATTTTTTTTATCTCTGTGCTAAAAAAATAGCGTTTGAAAGATACTGTGTTCACCTGTAATTTCATTGTAAAAATAGGGATTATTTTAGGATTTATATTTATGTGTCAACAATGAGAGGGAGCAAATAAGCAGAAGATTTGGTTGCTATTTAGAGATTAGTAATTACAATATTTTCTGAAATTCTTAGGTCTGTTATTGATTATAATAGCCCTCTATCTCTTATCAGATTGCAGGCTTCACTTTGTTGTCTGTATCATATCCAATCAACTTTATTCATTCAGCACATTTTATAAACAACACTGTTTCCAATGTGCTGCACAGGCAATGCCCCATTTGATGTCACACCATACAACAAACCAAATAAGGAGTGTCATATACAACAGACTATAACAAAAACATTTACAAAAAACTGCAGAGGTTCTTACAACTCATGGAATTAAAGTGAGCCTTATGGACCACATCAAGTTTTTAATAATCCTCTGGCACCTTAAGGTTTAATAGTGACATTGGATGGGCTGGATATACACTGTACATATAACTATTAGTTTTGAGAGCTTTTATCTTCCTATTTTTATAGTTGATCAATTGTTTCACCATCCTTTCTTTGCTCGACTACAGCCATAAAGTGGGAAAGGCAACTGTTACTCAATACGAGATTTCCTCTTTTCGAAATCTATAACTGTTGAACTTTACAACTATCCAGCGTTTTAATAATACCAGGGGAGGCAAGTCTTATCGTGCGGCATCCGTTGCTATGTGTTACAGTTTGTGGGGTGGATTATTGGCTTAGCGTTTTGGCCAGGTTCAAGTGAAACGGCCCTGAAAGGCTCTCAGCTGAGATTACCCCACTACTAAAAATAGACATTCTCACCAAATTCACACACACAGAACAAGGATACAACACTTTGATTATGATCGAATCAGTGCTGACTCGGTCTCTCTGTCGCACAACCATAAGTCAAAACGTTGGTTCGAACTCTTAAAGCAAATAAAGTGACACCAAGATGGTCACTGGAGTCTTTTTGGGCAGCAACATTGATTAATCACAACAAATTGATTATTGAAATATTCAAAGGGATGTGGAAATCCATTATTTCTTGTTGAAACCGACATAAACTTAAACATGCAAAGAAGACGTGGTTTGACTCTAATGACTGCAGAATGAAATGAAAAAATGTTTAGCAAACGTTTAGCAAACGTTTTTTAATCAAACAACCCAATCTGAACCACGTCATCGCTATGACGATGATCTCCAGGGGCATCACTTCAGCTTTGTTTTGGTCAAATGTAGAAAAAAATCCCATATGCACTAAGCCTCCTGTCTCGCAAAAACTCACAATAAAACTAACTACACGTTCTTTGTTTACCAATAATCAAAATGATTAATTTCAAATCTAAATGATATACTTTGGATTTTTAAGGATCTACAGTAAGGGTTATGGAACAGCTGCAGAGAAGAGCCTTTACACTATAAACTTCAGCCTGAGAAGTTTATGTATTTACAAGACAAAGTATGAATACATGTAATCTTCCATATGCATAAAGGTGCATGATTTCCTGTAGAACTTGCATAAATAGACGTATTTGCATAAACTCCAAGGCTGTAGCAATTCTTCATTCTATGCATTTCAGGGAAAATAGATCATACATGGAGTTTAAAACCAATCAATTAGCAGGACAAGTCTTTAGTTTAAGCATTTTGTGGTATTACAGCTACTAAAAAAACTTCCAACCATGCACATAAAACTAAAACTGTGGTTCCCAAAAAAGCCTTTAAATGAAACTGCTTCCTCTCTCCTCCAAGCAGAAAAACATGTTTGCTAAATCCACCCCTATACTCCAAACTGAAGTAAGCCACTACGGCACAGCGCATTGTCATATGAACACCCTTTTAGCTGCACAACATAAAAGCACAGTGATGAGAGGAGACAAGGGTTCAGCTGGGTTCAGAGCTGTGGCCCTGCTCTCCATCTGCACCAAAGCCCATTGGGAACTATGGAAGTGCGAGATGGGGACAAGCAAGTAATTCCAGCCACGCCATACCGCCAACCAAACTAAAAAGACACCCCCCCATGGGCTTGCTTTTTGGCCAAGTCCTGCTCTCATCCCCTTCTCCCCCGGCTTCTCCTTCCAGCCACCATTGTCCGAAATATATTTGTTTAGCCAGAGCATCCTCCAGTCAAGCCGGGAACAAATGCGTTTTTTTTTGCCTCGGGAGCGCGAAGAGAAGGAAAAGCCCCTACAGAGCGTCGCGGCTCTCGCTGTGAAGTCGATTTGACAGACGCCGCGAGACGACACAACCAGGGACATCGTGCGCTTGCGTCTCATTTGTGCAAGAAGCGCCGCCAGTCTGTTAAAAACACTGACATGGGAGGGTGGAGATGTAGGGAAAGTGTGGGGTATTCTAATAAGGAGTCGCTTGAAGAATATTATTTTATACAGCGCGGAAATGGTAATGCGCGCGCACGTGTCGCAACCTCGAGATGGTGTACTGGTGCGGGTGTGTAAATGTCAGAATAAATTTGCAAAATAAACATGGCAGAGGGAGTAGCAACAGTGACAATGAGGGTGGCTTTTGTATATGTATGTGATGGCAGCAAGTGGGCGGGGCTGCCTCTGTTCTCTCTGGGCCCAGTGTCAACTAAAGCCGTTCACGTTTGCATAGAAAAAAAAACTAAAAACATTTGGCCTGTTGGATTGTAGTCGCCTTGTGTATAGAGCTAGTGATCACGTCAATTATCCTTTATTTCAAATCTGTGTATTTTTTCAACATAAAAAACAAGATTCCAAAATAAAGAAAGGGAAAATCGAATTGATAAATGCGGAGTAAAAGCAACAATACACTCAGTTCTATTGAATATTTTGGTTATTTTAATGTCTTTGTATATAGCATCATTTATTACGCAAAAAGTTGAATTTCACTAGGATAGAAAAAAATGAAAATGCTAAATCAAGTATTAGGTATTATTAGGACTATTGAACTGATTGTTGTCATTTTCGTTCAGATGGACTGTCACATAATCTCACAGATTTTTGCTTTAATGTCAATCAATCTGAATTCTGAAATCATGGTGTTTATTTCGCACAATAACCGTGACCCTAAAACTAGACATTCTCCGGGCTTACCAAACTCTGTAGGTTCATCTTGCTTTGGTACATTTCAGTGTTAGACGAAAATCCGCTACTTCCTCTTTTTTGTTGCGATTTAAGACACATTATACGTTTCTTTTCATAACCATAATATAAACGTACCCAAAAATACACGGTTAGGGATGAACAGAACACCAACACCAACAAAGAATACTTCTCTAAACAACCGGGTTTATGAGAAAAGGAACCAATTATAATTTATTTAGAGCCTCTTAAAACTAATTCCTGCATAGTATGTCTCCTTTAACCTCTCTAAGAAGCCCCAATCAATATAATCCGCCTTGCTTACCGAGCATCTGCCCCAAAACGGGGAAAACAGAGACCATAATGCTTTTGAGAGCCCCGTTGTCACGTCCTGCTGGAATGGTGCCTTTTCCAGCATGGCCAGGCACATATGCTCCTCACATGTCACTGTACATCATCCACTAATGCTTTAAGCCCTGGTATTTTGATTTTACTACCTGCAAAGCCCATAACCTTTTCCTTCAAATCCCCAGGCTTTCACTCATCCTGGCACCAGTCCAGACATTTCCGACTTTTTAGCATGCATCTGTCGTCTATAGAGATGCTAACCTCAACTTTATATGACATGGTTACGCCTTCTTTCTGTGGAATATTGGCTGTACTAAAAATACACAAAGGTAGAAGCTGTACAATGCATCTGCTGTATCTGGAGAAAATGACAATTATTGCGACATATTACTCAAGTGGAGTTGATATCACACTCATATACTGCCACAGGAATTTCATTATAGATCGAATTAAACTGGCCAAGACTTTTGTAAGTGGATTGACTCCTGGCATCACTTTCCCGAGACACAAGAGACCAAACATGCAAAATAGACTTTTCACAGCTATAATTTCCCCTGTCATTTACTCACTTTAAGTTGCATGTAGACCTTTTCTTTTCTGAATCTGTGATAAGTGAATGCTTTGAATTGCTAATAATGATGTATATATCATTATTGAGATTTTAAATGAACCAAATACTGGTATATACTGAGCCACATAGATTGTCACCATGCCAACCATAAACCTGTACACAGCAATTTTACAGAACAAAATAACAAAACTACATAGATATATTTGAAAGGGAGTTTGATGAAGAAAAACAATTATAAACTTCCAAATCCTCTCACACATTCACGATAATACAATTCATGATATCTATAACATTCACTACTTTCCGTACTTGGGGGGTCTAATGCACACAACCTAAAACTGTCATATAAGAGCCTAAAATTAGCTTCAATAAAACTTCAGGGATGTTTAAAATCAACAAAACCAAAGATTACAAAGATAAGCAACTTCTTTTTGAAAAGTCAACAGGGATTAAGCTTGTATCCAGTTCATTTAAATTGTGTCGTTTTGCAAAAAGCCAGCAGATGGCGACCAATACTATTGTATTAATGCACAAACGACACTGAAGGCGTAATTTCCCAACAATCATTGAGGTTTCAAACTTGTAGTAAGTTTCCTTCTTAACCTTCTCATTGGCTAAGATGTCTTTAGAATTCCCACTGCAGATTTTACAGTTTGTCAACTTCACCACAGCTATGGGATCGATCCTAGCATGCCGAAAATCATCATGGGATTAGCAAATTTCAACTTTTAGCCAACAACCATCTAAACACAATAGAGAATCAAAGCTTGAAATAGACATGGTCCATATCTACCATTTCATTCACTACATGTTTCCCCTTACACAAATAAACCCTGCCTTTGTCTCCCTCTGTCTGTCATCATAACTTCTGTACTCCCCATCCTTTTCACATGCCACAATCAATACCTCCCACACAGCAACTGCAGACGCTTTTTAAACAACGTACGTGCAGAATTGTCACCGAGCATCCCTCAACGGCCCTCCAAAACAAAGCCTGACCTCCCCACGTGACATTTTGAACACCGGTCTAGTGGCTTGAACAGACATTTGGTCACGCTTCTCTGCCGTTATCTTTGGCAGGACACTGGGAACTTATTGGGAGTCAGCCGGCCCTTAACAACTGCAGCTGGAAATAGCCCACGGACTTTCATGGGCCCGTTTTTGAAGAGGTGTCAGGCAGGCGTACACCGGGCCAGGAGCTGTTATTTGGGTTTATATTTGGGGTAGGTGTGCGGTTTATAAAATGGGAGGGGCTATAAGGTTCTTCACATTTAGTGTCAGGACAGTTGGGGCAGTGGCAAGAGACGGAAAACAAAAGGCCAGCCAGGGGACGCATCCTGTTCCAAGACGCTACTCCAAGTTTCCCCATTTAGAGATCATAACAAACTATTTCACACCCCATACTGTACATCATGAGCTAAAGCAGTCGTGCAAGATGATAGGGTAAAGTCGTCTTCGGATACAAGGAGGTGAAAAGGCACTAAATCTCAACGAGCATATTTTGGATGGTTCTTCCAATAGGTGATATGTTGACTTTGTGAAGTGTAAACATAAGCCAAATCCAGACAAGACATGATCTCAAATGGACAATGATTATTCAAAGCTGTCATTAACCACGTTACAATATTGTTCCCTCATCCAAAATATACCTGGAGCTCTTTTTGTCCATTCACACTGATATCAGGAACTTCTGGCACAAAAAAGTGTGGCTCCTTTTGTCTATATGGTGCGATCTCAAACTTAGATCCTTAGATTGTGACGTCATAGCGCTGCTGCCTGCCTTTTAAAACAAAAGAACTGCTTTTGTCCAAAATGTGCTTTACAAATTAATCTACTTCTACATAAATAAAGTTCTCCAATCACATTATAGTGTTTACAAATGTGTGCCTTCTATTATGTGTCATGTTAGATGTACATCTAAATATTGGTCATATCCAACTTCTACCAATAGATGGCAGTGTTGGTAAAGTCTAGTCAGCACCTACTCTTTAAATGAGTTTATGCAATAATATTTTAACTTGGGAATCTATTTTATACTATTTATATAGCTACAACCTATGCGTGTGTCATAGTTCTTGACTAATTTCTACAAAAAAATCAATTGTTTGAATATCAGATACTTCCCATTTCGTAAATTACGTATAGGCTGGATCTTTCGACAATATCCAGCCCTATACTTTCATTGCGGCCATCAAATTACATAAAGAACACCAGACGTCGCATGCCTGAATGTATACAGAGCAGATCGTTTTCCACGTGCCAATCTCAAAAGTAAAATGCTCAAATGTACAGTATTTAATAGGCTGTCGGAGCGCTTTCTAATCCTGGCCCAGTGATTGGTTGTTTCCCTTTAGTGCGAACAGGGGCCAATCAAAGGCCGCAGGAAGTCAGAGCTGCAGCCTCAGCCCTCTGATCCTCGCCGAGCTGCAAACTTTCCCCCTGTCAGATTAAATGGGATTAGCTCAGTCCTGCCGAATGATGAACCGAACGCCTCATATGGTGACTTGAAACTTTCCAAAGATGGAGGAAGAAGGGGGGAAAAAGAGAAAAGAAAACTCCCCGGTCAGGCAAATGTATTACAGGCTTTCAAACTCTTGATTAGAAGCTCTGCCCTTGGTATAATGCGGTTTCTTAGTGACCTGTCAGCTTGCAATGACATCTGCAAACACGCCAGCCTAAATAGTTTATACCAATTACTGTGTATACTTCACGGTCTGCAACAACAGTGGAAGTAACTATAAAATCTTGACCGTTGACCTCGGCAATATTGACAAACACAGCACAATGCTATCAGATTACAGGCAGGATTAATACGATAATAGATAACATATAGTTCTTAACAACGTAAAACTTCACAACTGCAAAGTAGTTGAATGGGAACATATAGTATTATGCAAAATGTATGTTGGTATAGCATGTCAAATGATGCATGGTTAAGAAATCTAGCATTGTCCTGCATTCAAAGCTTCAAAAAAATCACTTCACCAACCACCTGTCTCCACCCATTCACTCAAACACTTAAGCTCATGCATGCTAAATTTAATCTTAAACCATTTTTCAACATTAATAAACATGCAAACAAAAATCCAGGCGAATATGAATTGTGACGAAGAGGAGGCGTGGTTAATCAGTGGAAGTTTTGGACAAGAAGTCATTCATTTCTACCAAGCTGTTGGAGATCAATATGGCGGCATATAGTGAACCTAAAGTAACATTGTGATCTATGTGTTGTGCAGTTTTGTCACCACTCTCAAAAATCATCTTACACTTTCTCCTCCCATGTTAGCCAGAGCAAACATTCTAAATACACACTGGTTTCCGTATTGAATCTTGTCCAATCTTCAGTGTATTGCAGACTTTGATCTTGACTCTAATCTTTATCACAACAAAGAAAAACAGGTACCTTTTGACATTCTACTGCCTATGTACTCAATGCATTTTGGCCTTGCACCATCCATTGTGTTCCTAAATTAGACCTTGGCGCTCTTCCTCACTCACATGCACACACTCTTATTGGTATTTATATCTATCCCCTGAGCGAGTGGCTGGGCTGGGAGCCATATCACTCTAAGACGACAGCCGAGCAGTCACACCACAAGTACTTAGGTCCAGCCTTGCATTGTGTATGCGTGCGCTATGTCAAAAAGGGGAGCTACAATAGGTGCTGGCTGATGTTGTGGAGGCCAAAAGCGGAAAGAATTTACTCCCTTATCAGCCTTCGAGTCACAAGCATGGGCCGGACAGCGAAGCCAAAAAAACATGACAAGACTGGTGGCACAAACACTTCTCACACAAGGTTTTTTTTTCTGTTTCCCCTGGGGCATAGCTAAAGCATCCAATCTCTACTCTTTCTTGTCTATCTCTGCCACTGATAAAGGCCTGTAATGAACTGGGGACCACAACTCAGTCCCAAGACCGATGGCTTTATGGCCCTGGTCGGATCATCGCGTCTCTGTGGACTTTCCAGCGAGAAAAGGAACGCCACGGTTAGATGCAACGGAAAGGGATAGGGAGGGTGAGAGGGAGGGAAAGAGGGAGGGAGGGGGAGGGGGAGAGGGAGGAGGGAGAAAGGAGGAACGCAAAGATTAAAGTTTCACATACTGTAACCTTTGAGAGGGGTTTTGCAACACGGTGCAGAGTTTACTATTCTGTGTGATGTGCACCGCGTTGCTTGAACTCGAACCGAAGTAAATGTTTTGATAAGCAGGCCTAAAGTGGCGGCTGGATCCAAATAGGGGACAAAGGTCTGCGAGCTCTTATCACGTCACCTTTATCTCCTCTTTTGTACTTTGGGGCAATAGAAATACTTGTTTATAAACTGGCACTGAGTCAGGAATGCTATAAATCAATAGATATGACAGCTGAGATGTAGAGAAACGCAAACGGCAATCTTACCTCAAATAGATTGGACGCCTCGTTGCCATATTGCGAGGAAATGATCTCCGATTGGTCACTGTACCATTTGAGGCCCCCCAGGAACGTGTCTGCATCTAAGTCACTGACATCCAGCTCGGACAGGTCAAGTTCGGGGAGGTCAGGGCAGAGGGGCTGGTCTTCACCAACCAAGGCAGCACACTGGGAAGCACACACAAAATACACACGCTTGAGATTTCATCATCAAAATATCGGGCATCTCACACTCACACATAGCTTGGATTAACATGAAGAACACACCGTGCGTCCGCAACAATTTTCCATTTCAGTGTCATGGTGAGAATCCTAAACACTACTGCCTGCTGACATCTTGCAATTCACCAGCTACTTTTCTGTTATCAAGGCAACGTGCGCCTGTATGAAGCAGCTGCTACTGTTTCCTCCCATACGCAAATCATCGGGTCTGCTCAGGCTGAAAATGAACAGCCATGGAGTCCTGGAGGCATAAAGGAATAACGTGGGAGGTGGCAACAAGTGCAGACAGCTTCAGGTGCAAATAATAGAACCTGTTATTTGGTAATAGTGGGTACCTGGGTGAGAAAATACACATCAATCACGCTATTTGATCAAACTATTGACAGTTCTGGCTGCACTTCGGCAACTTTTTCAGTCATTTATAATCAGAATTCAACACCAGAGCTTAGGCTTTCACAGGCACATGTAGGACATAACGTTATGCATTACAAATACGTGATGCATTTGTAATAGGCTCCTCGCTATTTTTTATTAGTTTTAGTACAAGCTGTAATAGGGAGACAGATAGGGCTATACGACTGATCTCCCCTGGCAGTGTTGCGAGGTATTTGGCTCATAGCGCGTGCTGGGGATGAGAGAGTGGTCGTGCCAAGTAGGCAAAACCGCTCAGACACCGGTGTCACACTTCATCTGTCCACGGAATGGCATAAGCACGCGAGGCTGTGAGGGCAGGCGAGTCCGCGTGAGTAGGCTGCGTCTCGATGCGTTAGTGTCCATTCCACGCAAGATATGCCAAAGCACTGGATCAACGCTAGAGCATTCAGTGGTCGTATACCCAATTATGTTCCCGGAATGCTGGAACTAATGAAATAGCGCCGCCAGACAGACAGAAGAGCGAGGCGCGCACACAGCAGCAGCAGCAGCGGCAGCAAAAGCGCATCAGTGATTTACGCACGCCTGGCACATACAAGCGCTGGCTCTGAGAGAACGTGAGAGCAGGGGGAACAAAAATCTACGACTGCTCTTTTCAACACGATGACAGAATTATGTGTGCAAAGTCACCCAGCTTCCTCCTCTTCTATAAAAAAAACAGATATACTTTTTAAATATTGAAATCACGCTGCGTTTTGGCATGATGTAGTTTGTAAAACATCACGAAAAACAAAGTGAGAAGACGAATAAGTATCCTTTTGATGTGCGCAGTGATGGGGAAAGCTTTTACGCGCAGGATACAGTGCAGGGAACGGGAATGGGATGGAGCCAGCTTTCTTACGCTCTACCGTCTGCCTGGGATGTTGAGCCTGCTCCTACACTGCTCCGTGCAAAGTGGACAGACGATGCTGCACATCAAAGGGATTGTTATCGTCGTCGTATAAGTGGCAAGCCAAATACCTGACTTTGAGACATTTCAGTCATTTTTTGGCACCGGTGCGCGTGGAAAGCTCAGAAATCCACTCAAAACCGCAGAGAGATCATACAGGAGGAGATAGTCCCAGCTCGAGCATGAAATAGCGTAACTACACGTGAAACTGCGAAGAAAAGACGTCCCCGCTGCTTGTCATATTCCCGTGTTGTGCGTATATCCCCCGCATCCTCAACTCCTCAAATCCAGACGCGCACTAAGCAGCAGCAGCACAGCAGAGCGCAGATATAGCGGAGGGAGAGTCAGCGCAGTCCAAGGATCCAATAACCAAACAGTCCACACAGATACAGAGAAGTGGCTTTCTTTTTTTTTCTTTTTTTATCTTACAACGATGCTCTCACCTCTATTTCTCTCCACACCGAGTCCTGGTTACACCTGTCCCACGCCATCCAGACACTGAATGACGGTCCTTTGCAAAAGGGTTAAAAAAAAGAAGAAAAAGAAAGAAAAGTAAAAAAGAAATCCACACACGCTTCCCACTCGCTCGCACACTGGCGACTGCTGCCCCTCGCCGAGAATGAACCGAGGGCACCTGTCTTACAACTGCTTTCCATCACATGACAAAGCTATTAAAAGTAGGCAGGGGAGTGACTTGTGCGTGCGTTACTCGCTGGTGACGCGCGGCCGGGGGGCGGGACTCGGTGGCACGCATAGTAAAGAGCTCACAGCGAGCAGGAGATCCAGTGGAGAGATTTAAAAGCAGCGTTTGCCTTTGATACCAGCCGCTCTAACCGCGCGTAAAGCCAAATGAAACGAGCTAAAGGCGTCGAAAGAAAAGAGTTCCCCGCACGCGTCTTGCACCAAGAAGAGAGAGCGTCTTTTGGAGAGCGACATAAGTGCCCAAACGCGCGCTTAGTTAGTTGGTCAGCCGACTTTGCCTGATAATGATTATGTTTTGGTACAGACAAATTGCTGTTTTCTCACTAAATCACACGTGGTAAAGATGGGATGAGATTTTTTCTGTTTGTTTTTGTTTTGTTTGTTTAATAAGACGGCTACTTTGGCGTTTAGTCAAGCCTACCCATGATCTCTTCGCGTGCGTAAAAAAAGAGAAACGTACAGCTGATAGTCATACGCGTGCCATGCATTTGAAATGAAATCTGGTTGATGCTGTTACAACCTATACACATGCAAAATAGGCCACCGCCCAGCTGTTTTGGAGGGATTACTTGAAATGTCCCTGGTGGAGTGGCTTAACTTTCTAACTCAAAATCCATATTGAATATCAAATGTGGAGAAAATGGGGTCTTTGTAAAAGTCGTTTCTTGGTTTATTCAGAGGCAATAGAAATGGACAGGTGCAACAACGCTCGTGTATACAGTGTCAACAAGACGTGTATAGGCAACATTAGCCACTAGAATCTAAACACGAGGTTTGTGGACATAATAAATAGAGACGTAACCTCAATGGAATGGCTTGTTGGTGGAAGATTATAGCAGACTATGTTTTAAAGAAGAGCTATTTAAAGCAAAAGGACAGTACAGTAAATACGGATTTAACAATGGTAAATCAGTTCCAAAACGTGTTTAACCCTTACAATCCAGTAATAAAAGTAATAAAAGTACTTGTGAAATGAGTTCATATATTGCAACACTTACAGCAATTAAAGGAGACATATATACGCGATTATTTTTTACAGCCATTTTTTTCACTACATACACGGTGGTGATAAACTACTACTACTGTAGCCACAGCTGCCCTGGGGCACACTGACAGAAGTGGGCCAGTCACTTCACTTCTTAATACGTGTCATGTGGTTAAGACAATATAATTCTGTTTTAGACCAATACCATGGTTTAACAGGACACAGGTATTCAGGTTTTCTAATGTAAAGGTAAACTCGTAATCACTCTTGTAAGCCAATCAAATCCACATATAGGCAAGCATGAAGCAAATGCACGCATACATTTGTGGACTCCAAGCAATGCCTCATTAAACACAAAATCACCCAAAAACCTGCATTTTCGGCACCAAAATCCAGTCTAAAATGTCCAAACCGTGTGCGCCCATGCCACTTTCTGCCTTTGGTGATAATGCAACGTTATGGACACGGGAAAGTAGCCATGCTTATAGGTATCTCTGGGCATTTGTTCTCCTAAAATCCATACATCTGTCATGTTTCCACGCGGGCAGCTCAAACGGAGCAGGTGGTGTGTTCAGTGACCTCACACAGCCCAGATGGACCGTACGCACATGGCGGAGAAAAGGGGCGACAGGGGAGCGACATGGAGCTCAATGCTACCTGGCTACCACTGTAATACATATAAATAGAGTGTGTAGTAAAAATGCATATGTCAAAATGGGTCAGGAGAGGAGCTATCCCACAAACTATACAGGACACTACAAGTCAAAGGAAAAAAACATAAAACTAATAATTTTTTTTGTAATGGAGCGGCAAAGATACCACCCACAAATTAATGATAACAGTTTGGAAGCTTGCACTGCGATATTGTGGGGAACAATGACAGCAAGACCTACATTTTAGAAACAGCAAAGTTATTAACCTATTGTACCAAAGGTTTTTTATTAAAGTTTTTGTGTAGCAAAGCATCTGCCAAATCTTTAAAGGGGTCAAATCTATTTATTATTGTATTGCATGAAATCACTGCAGGATGTTACGGAATTGGTCAATTCACCACCAACAACAGTTTAGAGAATCAAACAAGTTGAACACAAGAAAATACATTAAAAAGGCATATAGTAAGTAAGTAAGTAAGTAAGTAA
>JAPMNZ010914781.1:0-10637 GCA_029875035.1 Pomatoschistus microps
CGTGCACTATCAGAGAGCGGCCGCACGGAGCCGTCTCGGGGACACAAAAACAGGAGATAAACCAGGACTAAACCAGGATTACACCAGGACGAACTATGGGGGAGACTGCTTGTGAACATTCCTCTAGCCTCATTCCCCCGTGACTGTAAACAAGGCTGCTAACGTGTGTTAGCCGACACCAGAAACATATTTATTCAGGTAAAAAAATAATACAGAAATAATAAATCAATATATATCGTTATCGACCGATATGAACTACTTATATCGTGATAGAGTTTTCAGCCCTATTGCCCAGCCCTACAAAAAACCATACAGTATGCTCCGACACGGACACTGGTGGAGATGCAGGAAAATAGTCTAGAGTCTTGATGGCAGGGAATATATGTGTGAACATCTTGTTGGTCCAATTTGATTATATCAATGTTAATAATCAGGTATCAGTGGAATATACGGGAGGGGATTCTAAACAAAGAAAGACATTCCCTGCAGTGTTTTCTCCACACACAAAATCAAAAACATAATTTGTATTTATTTGTGGATGAAAAAATGCCCACTCATGTTATTTTGTATTGGCTAAAAAGGAGCCTAAAGAAGACGATAAAAGAAAACTGAAGAGCAAACTGTAGGAAAAGAATGAGCGATGATGGCGGCGGTGACTGACCTGGGCGCTGTGTACGCAGGTGTAGAAGTTCTGCACCTCCGTGGAGCATAAATCCTCAACAAAGTTGTTCTGCTTCCAACAGGCCATCATCAGCGACATCTCTGTGATACAGGTCGCCTCTGAAAGGACAAGTTTGCAACGTTTTGAAGCTGTAGTGGTTTACAATATTTCAAGATAGCCACCACAATGTCCGGAAAATAAATATTCATGATCGACCAGGGTTCCCAAACTGGTCAGGGAAAGCATATCCAGAGGAGGTGGGCTGGAAGAAGTAAGTCTGGCCTCCTCTACCCGGCAGTATGTGAAGCAGATATCTAATAGTTCAATAAATGCCAGAGCTGCAGGTGAATGTGAAGCAGGTGTGGGGTCCCCAAACTATTCCCATCAGTGTGGTCTGCATGATAGACGATGAGACGGACAGCACTATGCATCAGTCACTATGGACACTGGGAGAGCCTTTGGTGGTGGTGACAGTCCAGACTAAGGCCTGCGGACCATTTGCAGCCCTCTGTCTCATGTTATGTGGCCCTCTGCCTTGCAAACATTAGGCAGCCTTTGAGATCATAAACATAAGTTAGCACTGTCATCCAGCCAACTTCAAGCATTACAATTAGGCATGTTCTGCCTCGTGGTAAAGCTCAGAACCTCTGGAATCCAGTTGTTGACTTTATTTGCATGCTGATGTGATTTAGAGTGTCACAATATTCTGAATTATGTAGTGATGCAGCTGCTGAGAAGGGGAACATTTGTCTGCAGCTCCGTCACATGTGAAATAATATGGACAAGACGTAGAATTTGGCGATCTGTGTTGTCAGCCCCTGGACACTTTTGGTGAACTAAAGTGCCACTCACTAAAACGTTTGCACACCCCTGATACAATAGCATCAACATCTATGGTCAAACCTCAGTGACCCGGGGCAATCCTTCAAAAATAGTGGGATGTCCTACATCACCAGACATCGACATTTATTCCCCATTTGACATAACTTTTTGGATTATTGTACCTCCTTTGAGAGGCTTGCGGTTGGCCACAGCATCCTTCAGGCTGAGGGGTCGGGTCGGTCGGATCACGGGTTTGCCGTTCTGTCTGCTGAGGAGCCGCCTCACTTTGTTCTGGATCTGTGCAGATTTGTTCGCCATCAGAGAACAAGGCAGGGGTGAGGGCCTATGCAGAGGGCCCTACACACATGTATGAGTTAAATAGTAAACAACGAGTCTAGCCTCTAGACTGGTACAAAAGCATAGACTGTATTACAAAAGTCATCTTCAGGGCAGCGCCATGTTGTACCGTAAAGAGCAGCATATTGTCGCAAAAGGCTCGTAAACTTTTGACGTAACGCAGCGCTTCTCAAACTGTTTTTGAGACGGCAATCATGGTCCATCAAATTAATTATATGATTGTGTTGTTGTTGTTGTTGCTGCTGCTGTTAGTTGTAATTATCAATTTAATATTTTTGTTATTACTTATTATTATAGGAATTATATTTGATACGCGACATGCATGTTATAAAACATGCCACTACCTCGAACTAAGCGATCTGAGGATATAAAACATTTTTTTATCATATAAATTATACTAAATCATATATAAATTATGTGACAGATTATAACGGAATAGATGGAACCGGATTATTTTTGAGTAACAGATAATATACTTCCTTTTGGTGGTATTCAGAATACAGTTACTTTTCGGGAATAACGGAATACATTACATTATGCTTTTTAAGACAAATCTTCCGTATTATGATTCTATGGAGAGAAGTATTCTCCTTAATATATATATATTTCAACATTATATTAAAGAGATTGTACTATTTAGTCCAAATAATCTCTGGAAACTGCTTCAGGTGCAGAGAGGAGAGTGGTGGGATCATCACAGTCTTAAATTCACATTGATTGGAACAATAATCTCTGAGAAATCCACATGGTTAATAACACATTTGTACAACATTCAGTCCCATTACGTGTGTAAAACATGTGCTCAATAGAAGGCCTTACTATGTGTCACTCATTGACAGTTCATTATAACTATAAAGTGTGGAGAGAACCAAATTTAAACAGGTGAGATGTGAATGAGGACTGGAGCCTTGGTTTGCAGAGAGAGAGAGAAAGGGAGGGTCGGATCTGACGGGGCTGTGCTTCTCTGACACCGAACGTATTCAATTATGCACATTGAAAAATATTGTGAAAGGAAAATTCTGATAGTAAAAGACACATGCTATCTGCCCCTGTCTCGTTTTTTCAGCAAATCAGTGAGTTTAGTAGAAGGACAACATGTCCTCTTCAACCTGATTATAGTTCTCAAATTGAATGCAAATGTTGAGAATTGACATCACGAGTTTTTGTTGTTTTGGCACAGCCCTCCAACTATCCCTGGATGTTCAGTCTTGTTTTACTGTTGTTGTATATGTTTGTGTACCAGATGCCCAGTAAGCTCCAGGTACATGGATTCCTCAATCATTGGGTTAATGCAAATACTGCAGTACTTTTTTGGCCATAATTAGTCCCAGAAATTCCTTTCTAGACAGAGAAAGGAATAGAGGCCAGATAATTGTTTATATTTGTCCTCTCTAGTGCTATTCAGAATGAGCAGCGATCTGTTACCATTCAGACAACAGCGTTTACGATTGACAGAAAATGTTCAATCCCAGACTGTACTCTGTGCCCTGGCTGAATAATCTGCCTGACTAAATGGTATAGCTTCTGCTCACATCTGTTGGAAACATTCAGGAGAATGCAAAACGTGTCCTGACACTGGTCTGGGACAGACATGTTCAATGATGAGTCAGCACAACCGCCTTGATTTTATTTCCATGAGATCATTTGACAGCCCCAAGCTCACATTGACTTTTTCACCCACTATATGGATGGTTGCAGATGCCGCAGCTGGGATTTTGGCACAGAATTTCTTTCTAATCACATTCTAATAACATTGTATGATTTACAACCACTCAAAGCAGGCCAACCCCATCCAACCACACCTTCTCCTGTTCAAAGTTCAGTTAAAACACATACTAAGGAGTCACTGTATCTTTGTCTACACATATTCCCAAATCTTATTTGGAGGTTTTCTAAGTTTAAAAAGAAAAAAAAAATAATTCCCATGATTTGATATACCGACCATTTGAAAACAGAGCATTTAGACAGAAGGGGTTGGGGGGACATGGAACAGGACTGTAGCTCAACCTCAAACAGAATCTGGCAAACTGTCCTCAACATCAACTCAAGGGTCATACACTGAATACTACACAGGTGGTGTGGTTGTGTTTTCAAATAATCTGTTCTGGTGAAATAGCACCAACACTTCCATAAATCAATCCAACCAATCTGGGTTAATCCATAGATTGGTTGGCCGACAACCAGCAGATTGGTAAATGTCTGACCAATTCATTAGTTAATCTAATCAATATTGTCTTAGCTATTTTAACCATTAACTGGTAGTTTTACCAACTAATGTGTTTTCAGACAGCAGAAACTAAGCAGTGAACGGCCTGCTTAGGGACTGTGATGGGAGACCTCGTTAACAACATGGTGTAACAGTGCAACTGCTATGCCTGAAAGTTTGTGTCTAATAAGACATCCACTTTGCATAGTATAAATTGTGTGGACGGAGGGGCCGATGGCCGCACTCTGATTGCCTCACTTTTCTCAGTCTGTCCCAGGGCAGCTGTGGCTACTGTAAGTTTACCACCGTGCTGTATCTTTTTTTTAAACATATTTATGTAACTTCCTGGGCTCTGTATGATATTGTAGGCATATACTATAATTGTATCGTCATGTTGTGTGTCTTTACGGTTCTTGTGCGAAGAAAGAGAATTGTATACCCATGGGATGAAAACATATTTTCTTTTGCTGGGCCAGAGCGATTGAAGAAGAGCCAATAATATGTGATCTGTTTAATAACTAAAGAGGTGCAACATACTACACAATGCACCTGACCTTTAATCTAGTTTAGCAGAACAACATCACTTTTAAACCACAGTAATGAAGGGCCATCTGATAAAGCGCACGCGCAGTGAGGTCGTGCGGGGGTTGGGATACGGGATACGGCAGATCCAGATTTGCCGGTGAGCATCGGGTCTTCAGCACAGTTCAGGGCTCTACATCAGCATAGGGTGGGCCTGATAGCACCAGCATTCACCAGATCCCGGTCCAACCAACGCCATGACGGACACCAGCGCAGACACAGGTAGGCCCATGTCCAGAACACGTCTGCCAAATAAGGGGGTAATAACGGGGCTGCTCCCTTGGCCTCCGTGCGGCACCTGCTCCATGAGACGCGCTCCCAGGGCAAAGACGCGTTGTATTTCCGCAGCATCAGCAGCCTGTCCGCCTGGGACCGGGTGTCACTGGACTGGGATGAGACAGGACAGGGTTACATTGTCCTGTGTCGATGAGCGTGGACCAGGCTATACGCAATGGATTTAGATCGGATTAGCCGAGCTGATTAGCGCGTACTTCTGCCGCTACCTGTCCCTAACTACAAGAAGAACCCTTAATAAAAGCTACATTTGCGTCGGTATGAAAATTCTTTTGGTCGATAAACACTTGCGCACACTGGGAATGACAGCGATGCAACCCTGCTCTTCAGTCCTCAGACCAGAGCTGCCTCCGAACAGATCACACTGTGTGTTTACATGTACATGTATTACACGCATGAAATAAATTAGGCATCAGCATAAACATACTGCATACAAGCATACATATTCCCCAAATGACAGTGTTGTCTAATGTTTTCCCTTTTGAAGTATTACTATATTTAAGTATTTGAAATATGAATTTACATGTATGCGTGTGTGTGTGTGTGTGTGTGTGTGTGACTTGCAGACTCTTTAAGTGATTCGCTGAAGGCCATCAGTGTGAGCACAGATCTGATCGAGGAAGAGCTGCAGCCTCATCTGGACACACTTCTTCAGGCCCTGCTGGCCAAGAGTAAGACTCCTACCATCTTATACTATACAATTACAAAACATTCGATTCCCACTGTCAATTTGATCCCAGCTCTTACAGATTTTAATACAATAAAGCATACAAGCCTTAGTTAATTCCAGAAAGGAATTTATCTTTGTATGTGGCATGTTAAGCAACAAATGTGGAAAAATGTACTTTATATTTTCTTCAGAGGAAGGAGCTGCAATTGAGATCTGCCGAAGTGGGATTCTGCCCACTCTGGCCCAGGCTTTGAGGACTAAAAGCTCCCTGAGCTGCCAGGTGGCATTGGTAGTCGCAGAAATTGCCCGTGAAGGTATGTATCTTGAAAGGGGGCACGGTTAAAGTAAAGTGGAAAGAAAACTTCAAAAGCAATAGGCAGTGTTGGAAGTGTTTCTCAGAGCCTCATTATGTCTCATAAATTATTCTCTTCTCTTCTAGCGGCAGTCAGAGAGTCATGCATTCAGGCTGGTCTAGTGAAGGAACTGCTTCCACATTTGCACTGTGACAACCAAGAAATATTACTGAACACTGGTCGTGCCATCGGACGCATCTGCTTTGACAATGGTAAGTCGAGGACTGGCATTGTTTACATTTCCTTCATTAGCTGAGAATGTTTCAAGGAAGATCACAGTGGAGCAATAATAACTCAAGCAGATAGTTCTCCTGAAACAGAATTGTACTTTCCATAGTGCAAAGAGTTTTTCGAACATGAATGAGGCTTTGATGGTAAAGAGCTGTACAATATAATAATGCAAATCTAAACCCAATCGCTTATAATAAATGGGCTATTTTAATATTATTAAAATGAATCAAAGCGTCTCTGCTTGCGTCTGCTGTTTACTCCTCTCCACACACTTGTGGCAAGGCTTTGACATATCCTGAGTGAGTGACATGTCAGTTGTGTTTGTTGAGTGTCAGAGTGAAAGAAAGGAGAGGTACCACTGGTGAAAGACATCAACACATTTGGTGCAGGGTCTAAATAATGTTCAATGTTTTAGATGAATGAATTGTCAAGTACTTTGCATCATGGACTTTGCATTTCATTATTGTATGCGATGTACTATGAAGAGTGTTAGTGATTAAACATTCAGAGGATATTTGTTTGATTTCAGCCCAACAGCAGGAGCAGCTGGTCCAGAACAATGTCATCCCCAGGCTACTGTCCATCATGAGGGAGTATCCACAGAACGACCCCCTGCTCAACGTCTGTCTGCTGGCCCTGTGTAACCTCGCAGATCTTGGTATGTACCTGCCGTTCATGGACCCAAACAACATGATGATGTGTTTCCCTGGTTTTTATTGGTTTTTGAACTAAGTGTAGTTTCTACGTGATCCACTCCAGGGATACTGCTTTGTAAGTATATCAACAAAACCAAAGCTGATAGAAAGATTGTTGTGTGTGTCCAGACTCTGCTCGGGCGGCTCTGATCTCTCTGGATGTGGCCGATGTACTGACCACTCAGTTAAAACGCTCCCCTGATGCAGAGCGCCGTCATGTCATTCTGGAAATACTTGGATCTCTGGGAGAAAATGGTATGGATTGTACATGATTGGAAAGATTGTATCTGAGGGATGTTTTCACAAAAACACATGAGGCCTCATTTGTCAACCTGTGTTCTTGTGCAAAGCACGACAAGGGCAAAAAGGGCGCATTAACATTTGTCTCTGCACCGCTCCAGTGCCACACATGTGCCACGTGTGTCACGTGTCCGTGCTGGGTGCATTCATTATTAAATAGGTGTTCTTGCATTAACACCCACAAACACACAGGTCTGGGCAAAAGTATAATTTATATCTAACAGTAGTAGCATAATAATATTCACAATATTTTTGTATCCATCAATACTAAATGGATATGTGGTGAAGCAGCCCTTTATTTTATCGTCAAAATGCAAAGTTAGGGGTATATTGACCAATTTCTATCACTCCTTAAGAGAAAGAAATGCACCTCCAGACATTTTACTTCACACAGCACCTGGATTGATAAATATATGTAAATTATTAGTTTTTCTTTATTGGTTTGTTAGGTATTATGAGCTTGATACGAATATGAACCGCTTTTGTGTTTGTTGTGTTGCAGAAACACTGAAACTGCAGTTTGCAGAGTTTGGAGTTCCTGAAGCTCTTTCACAGATGATCTGGGCTCTACAGGGGGAGTCAGACCCCCATGACCTCTGCAGCATCAAGATTGCATCCAACCTCATTGTCTCCCTGCTGTTAGGAGGTGAGTGTTGACGTCAAAACAAGGTGAACTTTTTAAAGTAGAGTAAAGCCACATTCAAACTACTGACAGGGGGCACCAGGATAACCATTGTTTATTGTGTGTTTAGACGAGTCGATGCAGAAGTGTTTTGGGGAGGGCTCCGGTGTAGTGTACCAGGATGTGCTGCTGTGGCTGCAGAGCAAAAACACTCAACTGCAACTGTCTGGAGCTCTGGCTATCGCAAACTTTGCTCGCAACGGTGAGAGCTGCTGTCTATAGCACCCTTACTTTCATAATCTGTGTAAGTTTCTGCTTTAAACTGCAAGATTTGACAGTAGATAATTCACCAGTTTGGGCTTTGTACTGTGAGGATGTATAAGGGTGACCTGGGTCTTGTCTCAGACTGTAACTGTGTGAAGATGCTGGAGCTGGGGGTGGTGCATCACCTCCTGACTCTGTTGGAGCAGCATGTGGATGAAGGCGATGTGTCAGTGCAGCACGCTGGCCTCAGCGCTCTCAGAAACTTGGCTATTCCTGGTACTGCCCACATTCACATCATATTGTAAAAATACGGATTACATGCAATCACAGATATTTGTTTTGGTTTCAGGCACAAACAAAGTGCGAATGCTGCAGGATGGAGTGACTGAGAGGATAAAGAGCCTGCTGCGCTCTGACATGCCTCCAGTACAGTTCAAACTGCTGGGCACCCTGCGGATGATGGTGGACGGACAAGGTATTGATCTTAGGATATTATAGATGCTTTATTTGTTTAGCACTTAACAAAGCGCTGCACAGTCAGCAGTAAAAACAATGAAATTGTCAAAAAGAAATACAGCAGAATAATGCAGACAGACAACAAGAGAGACAAAACAAAGACAGAGTGGAACAGTACAATACAACACGTGACAATCAAAACCAGCAGTTAAAGGCTGTTTCGATAAAATTGGGTTTTAAGAAGTGATTTAAAAGAGGTTACTGATGGAGCTAGCCTTATCTCCAGTCGATATTACATCATTATTTCATTGAGAATTGTTTGTTTGTGTTGTTTTAGAGGAAGCAGCCTTGCTCATGGGTAAAGACAGTGTGCTTCTTTCTCGAGTGATGGAATGGTGTGAAGCTAAAGATCATGCAGGAGTGAGGGGAGAGGCCAGTCGACTCCTGGCTGCACTGATCCGACACAGCCGCAGTCCTGTATGCATCACAACACACTTGTTTTTCTGTGTTACAAAACCCAGTGCACTGACTCTTGCCGTCTGACTGTAGGAGGTGGTCTGTGCTGTGACCCAAGCACACGGCATAAAGCACCTTATCAACATGGCCACCAGTGAACACGTCATTATGCAGAATGAGGCTCTGGTCGCTCTGGCCATTGCAGCTGCCATTGATATTGGTACAGGATCAATGGCATAAATATGTATGTATCTGTTTCCTGTTAGCCTGTTTACATTTGATTTTATTTATTTTGCAGAGTCCATGAAGGGACCCATTCGTGACGCTTCACTACTGCCTGTTCTAAAGACAAATCTTGAAGACCCAGCAGGTGCTGTGGAGGTCAAATTCAACAGTTTAGGGCTCATCTGCAGCTTGGCTAACTCTGGTATGTGAATACTCCGAACAATTATGATTATTAATAACATATGTATTGAGTGGAATAACAAAACCAATTGGTGACACAAGGAGGATGGAATTAAAAAGAGACTATTTTGCCTTTCTACAGCCATCATCCGACTTTCTATTTCGATGTAATGCAATACATTTTATTTTCTGCCTGTGTCTAAATGTACCATTTTTAGTAATTTTTAACTTTTACACCTTAATTTTAATCCCTCTCCTTGCATTTTAAAAATACTACCTGCAGTTACTTTTCATGTGGCGACAGGTTTGAAGTGGTTGGCCATGCCTAATTGAATAAATGTATTGTGGTTAACCGCGCTTCTAACTTCAGGTTTGCCTTCAGTTCTACATGTTTTGTTTATTGTCATACTCTCTGCAGACATGCAACATTTCTACAACAGTATAATAGAGTTTCAAAGGAAATGCTTAAAATGTCTCAAATAAAGATATAGTTAATTGTTCAACAAAAATGCATGTTTTTTACTTTTCTCTTGTTAGTTTGTGTCTATACTTTTACTGAAGTCCCTGAGAAGACTTCTCATGGTGGTTATTCTTGTGCACAGGTGCAATGAAGGAAGACCTGGAGTCTGCACAGATCCAGGAGAGCCTGCATCAGCTGACGGGTCACAGCAGCAGTAAAGTGGCCTCTCAGGCTGAGGCTCTGCTGCTCACACTGGGACAGAACTGAACCAAAGGAGAAAACACAAGCACAACGTGGAGAGGCACATCTTTTACCCAGGGGTGTTTACAAACTGCAATATCAACTTATTATGAACAATGTTATAATAAAACCATCCAAAGTATTTACTGTACATGTTGCATAACGTATTATCATTTATTTTAAAAATGAAGCTGTGATTAAAAGTGAAGTAAAAAACTGACTCAAGTTATTGTTGAAAAGAATGCATGCACTGCTTTAATCTCTGCAATACTACATTCTCCTCATTCTGTGATCAGAGGCACTTCTGGGGGGTCAAACTTCATGCCAACATACCAAGCAAAAAGAAACTACATCAACTAAATTACTACATGAATGTTTATTCACAACCCAAACCATTAGTCTTTTGTTATCAGGTCATTTAATTTCTTCTTAATAGAGTGAGATTTTTCTTGTTTATTGCATACTTGGTTGAAGCCATTGGGGACTGCTGTAATCTATCACGTCTTCATCAGAGCTCCAAAGTGGCCCTGCTCTTCCACTCCAACAGGGAGCAGTATGCAGAC